>JAECUM010095186.1:0-143765 GCA_016617855.1 Megalonaias nervosa | reverse complement strand
GCATAAAGGGTAATTAGACAATTAAATGGTGTGTATAAAGGGTAATTAGACAATTAAATGGTGCATGTAAATGGCAATTAGACAGTTAAATAGTGTGTATAAAGGGTAATTAGACAATTAGTGTGTGTGTACAGGGTAATTAGATAATTAAATGGTGTGCGTTAAGGGTAATTAGACAATGAAATGGTGTGTGTAAAGGGCAATTAGACAATTAAATGGTGTGTATAAAGGGCAATTAGACAATTAAATGGTGTATGTAAAGGGTAATTTGACAATTAAGTAGTGTGTGTAAAGGGCAATTAGACAATTAAATGATGATGTAAAGGGTAATTAGGCAATTAAATGGTGTGTGTAAAGGGTAATTAGACAATTAAATGATGTGTATCAAGGGTACTTAAACAAATGGTGTGCATAAAGGGTAATTACACAATTAAATGGTGTGTATAAAGGGTAATTAGATAATAAAAGGTAGTGATTAACAGTACACATGTTGATTTAAACTACTCAAAGGAAATAGGTTGCAAACAAGCTATATTTTAGAACCATGTTACTTTCCTTCAAGAAATGTAAAATACAAGACACTTATACAATATTAAAAAGTTCATTCATGTGCTGAACATTGAAGTAATAATCATGTATAGGTAGGAAATCAAAACAATCAGAAAGCGCTTGATGGTGAATGGTTTATTGGAAGAATTGAACTCAAGTGAATCTTCCCCCCTTCATATGCTGGAATGGTTTATACACATATGACCAATTCTAATTCTTGCACTGACTACCTCATTCTTATGGATGGTTCTGTAGGAAGGAGGTCATTCATCTAAGGTGGGTTTGATCACATGGAGCTTGTTATTCACAGCACCATTCCATGATGCCTGCCATTTACTAAATAAAGATTGTTTGATACCAGGTTTAAAACCAGAGTATGGGATTTTGAAATCAGTGGAGATATGGCTATGTTGGCAGTACAGTCTGCTCTTTCATTACCTTTAATACTGACATGTCTGGGTAAACTACAGTAAACTATATTGTGTAAGGTATACATCTCAATATGTTTGATCAGAATATTGGTTGATAATAGCTTTTCCATGTTCCTATTGTGAAGTGACTGGAGTACAGATAGTGAATCACAGAAGATGATACAGTTTAAAATCTGTTTGTAGTTTTATATATTCAGCTGAAAATATCATTGTAACATCTGGCAAGTGAAGCTTTGCAGTGCATTTTCCACTCATGGAGACTGCAGCACCATTTTCACCATCAATGTGCTGTCAGTGTAAATTCTTGTGTACATTTTAAACTTGGAAAGTTGTTCCTTATAAGAGTTATCTAAAATGGATAAGAATGGGAAAAGCCTTACCAGTAAAAATATTGGCATGATTGGCCCCATTAGAGTCATATCACTGACAACTCCACAACACATTAATCCCTAAAACATGCAATTTTCAACTCTATAAAAAACTATACTGAACAAAATCATAGATATTTCACATAATTATAAGGCAGTGACATCCCAGATATTACTTTAATAAAAATTAATGTGACCTGTGAATGAATCAATTTCACACAAAATCACTTAAATTTAGGCTTGGAGAAAATGGGCAACTGTTAATATACATTATATTCCAAAATTTAATCTCCAACCAACAAGAAGAAATGTGCTTCAGCACAAGAATCATCCAGATGTACATAAAACATGAAATCATGCACTCTTAACATCACTGTAATTTACAATGAAGAAACATGAAGATAAAGTATGGATGATAAAAACTTACCTCTGCAACCAGTCATACAAAACTGTTTAGTGACACTAGGAAACTAAAAATCTAACATAAACAAAATGTAGGTCTTCTTAATCTACAGCTGTATAAAAAACATGATCTTAATCCATTAAGTCCTTCAAAAACTAGTGAGTGATATAGATTCAAGGGCAAAGTTCTAAGTATGAACAGGGGCCATAACTCCATACAATTTTTCTGAAAGAGGAAATGGGTATACTATATGATATTTCTCTGAGAATACCTACCTGACCACATTAATGCAAGGTAATTAACTGTGACCTCCTGTATCCAGTCAACCCATAATGATGACAATAATTTGTCTTTCCTATTTATATACAGCAAAAGGTCAATGTGGATTCTGGGAACTATACCCCAGGAATACAAGGATGCATCCATCACCCACTTGTACAAGTTGAAAGGCAACAGTTAGCCCTGCAACAACCACTGGGGAATCTCCTTGCTGTCAATAGCCAGGAACATCCCTGCCAGAATTCTGCTGAATTGTGTCGTACAGCACATTATCAAGGGCTCATGCCTCAGAGTCAGTGTGGCTTCACGAAAGGACAAGGGACCAAGGATATTATGTTTGCAGCTCATCAACTCCAAGAGAAATGCCAGGAACAGAATTTCAACTTGTACACAACATCAGTTAACCTGACAGAAGCCTTTGCCACATTGATCTGACAAAGGCCTCAGACACTGTCAGCCATCAGCCAACAAGGCCTTTGGGGGATCATAGTAAAATTTTGTAGCGTGAGAAATTCGTCATGATGATTCAGCAATTTCATGAATGCATGCTTCCTCATATCATGGCTGACTGTGAGTCATCAGAACCATTCCCAGTCATCAATGGAGTCAAGTAAGGCTGTGTGTTGGCCCCAACCCTGTTCATTATGATGCTCTCTGCCATGCTTACTGATGCCTTCAGTGACTCGGACACTGGGACAACAACTATCAAATTGACAGCAAGCCCTTCAATATTTCAAGACTACAGGCAAAGATGAAGTTAAAGGAAGTGACTGTTCATGATCTCCCTTTTGCTGAGTCATAACAAAGACTTATAAAAATGGTACCAACAGCTGCCTTACATGTCTGCAGCATGATGCCCCAAAGCTAGACATCACTATAAACTGCCACATTGCAGACATCGCAGCAATATCGCTGAAAAATTTTTAAAGTTATGTTTAAAAAAATCCAAATCCAACCAAAATCATCAAATTATATTATTCAGAAAGAACATAAAGTATTACCCAGCTTGAAAAAAAAGACAAACACATGCCAATCAAACAGGAACAAGTCCAGAAAATTCATAAGGATTTTATTTCCTGAAAATAGTGTTTTTTCATATAAATAAACCTTATTAGAAATGTAATGGACACACTGAAAAAACAGAAGCAATCTAGCTGCTGTGGCTTAAAATACCAACAACCACAGGAAAACTGTTATTATTCGAGTTAATATTTGTAAAACAGAAATTGTAAAAGCAATTGAAGCTACATGATACTGTTGAATTTGTCATCACAACATACATCCTACATGCATGTCATTTTGCCAGATTGTCCTCAGACGAAGTTATGACTGAGTTCTGGTTGCTTGTCCTCACATCAGTAGTTATGACTGGGTTTGGGTTGCCTGTCCTCAGACCACTAGTTATGAATGGGTTTGAATTGCCTGTCCTCAGACCACTAGTTAAGACTGGGTTTGGGTTGCCTGTCAGGACACTGTATACATGATCATGTTTCATCTGAGGGCATAAATAATGGGTAACTTGTCACAGGCAATAAGTAATTTTAAGACCAACGGAACCAGCCTGTGTGTGGTGGTACATTAAATACTATATTTAAAGGAATGATGGTTGCTGATTGGTCGAAATCAATAGCCTGAAAAAAGTAATGTCATTTATCAGGGGAAATTGCTAAAACCATACTGCTGCACACTTATTACTGGATATAAATAGGATATCTCGCTGGACCAGAGTTTTATAATAGGCACCGACAAGGGAAGTAAAAACAAGCCATGCAGCACATCATTTGTATATTTTTTAAAAGTTTTCTGCAATGCACAATATACAAAAGCTCTGTTGATTTAAAAAATGGCACCTTCCAATGAGGGTACACCCTGCTCTCCCTCAAGGACAGAGCACAACCTAGAATGGGTAGGGGGCAGCACACTCCTGAAACTGGCTTGGGGACAACACTGTT
Organism: Megalonaias nervosa; assembly: GCA_016617855.1. Classification (NCBI taxonomy): domain Eukaryota; kingdom Metazoa; phylum Mollusca; class Bivalvia; order Unionida; family Unionidae; genus Megalonaias; species Megalonaias nervosa. Next base: position 139,783 of record JAECUM010095186.1, on the reverse strand, counting down.
AAATAATCTGCTATACAGTCCAACTTTAAAAAGCTGAATGCTTGTTTAACCCATCAATATTTTCAAAACCATATTTTCAATGGAAACAATGTGCAGAACCTATTTAACCAATAACAGGCTTCAAATAACATTATTTTTGGCAGCTGTCTATCATAAACAAGATGAGAATTCATTCTCTCATTATTAGGGTAATTAAATTTAAATACTGCAGCAGTGTTTTTTCATCTAATTATAGTTTCAACATCAAATGCTGCTTTGTACATATATGTTACCTGGGAAAAAGAAGTCTGGAGCTTGTGAGATTGACATAGAATTCCTCTGGCCCCTCAGGAATGGTGTCCTGTATTATCTGGACATTGACAATCTGACGATTTTCCCCATGCTGGAAGGTAAGTATGCTCTCTACTGGGTAGTAATCCTGATATGGAGTTGCCGTTCCAGGGTAGGTCTTGTATGATAACAACACCTGGCCATTAAGGCCAGAACGCCGAATTACAGGAATTGATAGCTACAAAGAGACAAAAAGAGCTGTTGCTACAACCAATTATTTTGAATGAAAAACCGTTGATACCAGTTGTAACTCCCCCATAACCATGGATACCAGTTTTAACTCCCTCATATGCATGGATACCAGTTGTAACCCCCCCATTACCATGGATACAAGTTTTAACCTCCCAAAAACCAAGGATACCAGTTTTAACTCCACAGAGAGATATTGCAGCTCTGTTACATGAAGTAAAATAATACATTCTGATATTTATCATAGACAAAATTAAGGTGCAAATATTTACCTGGGAAACAGAAAGGAAAATAATATTTTCTTAGTTACAACAACCCACCCATCCACCCCTTATTACACTTGTATATGCATAAATGTCTTCACTGTCCAAGCTCTGCCCCATGTGGATGACCACTGTCCACCCCAAATTACAGCCCAGAGCTTGAATTCTACATCTCAAATGGTACAGGAAGAGTTCCATGACCCTATACATACAAACATCAATTTGTAGAATCCCATAAACTCCACCATTTCTTTCAAAAGGGGATAATAAGAAGTGAACATTTATTTTGGGATGCTTTCAATTTTCTTAGGCTATGCTTGAATGTCATATATGAAATTAAAGTGTATTATATAGCCATGACATAAAACAGAAGAAAAAGGTATTAAATTGGTCACATTGATGCATTTTCAAATTGTACTTTTGGCCGACATTCAAAGACTACAACAAAAATTTTGACAGTCTTAGACCCCTTCACCCTCCATGCATACAAATGTGAATGTTGACATCTTACGGAGTATGCATCCTCTGAGACACTAATGGTCTGGGGGAGGTCAAACACAAAAATTCCATGTGGATAATCACTGGCCACAAATACAATGTTAGATGTGTCAGCTCCAGGATCCTTGGAAATGAAAGCACCATTTGTGACGGAGACAAGCTGCAATGTGTAGGTCATCCTCAACTCAGGGACTGTATCATCCAGGGCCTGGTTTAAAGAAACTAATGGTTTTTCTTAGGTAGTCACATTTATCTGATATGATAATTTGGTCAGTGATATAATGGCTTCACTTACATGTTATTTTGAACAGACAAATGAAATTTATGTGCATTCTCACATATAGATATGTAAAATTTCACAGCCAAGATAATAAACAATAAGTCTGTTTTAGACACAGGGATTTATAAATGTGCTTATGTTGAAGCAGATAGTTCATGACATGAATCAGCATATAAAAGGAAATTTGCCTTGGATTATGGAAGCATGTTGTGTTTGTGCCATTTGACTGGACATTACTTCTTGCCTTTTTAATTATGTTTGGGATTTAGGACATTTATTCTTAAATTGAAATGAATTTTACTTTAAACTGTCAAGCATGTTTAAAAAATTGTAATATTATGCCTTCATTATTCATGTCAGCCACATTGTAAAAGAAAATACTACTGTTAATGAGAGAGATCAAAATAATTTATGCTTCTTGTTCAATCCTCTGTATATAATGTTCATTCCTCTATATCTAATGTTCAATCCTCTGTATCTAATGTTCAATCCTCGATATCTAATGTTCAATCCTCTATATCTAATGTTCAATCCTTGATATCTAATGTTCAATCCTCTATATCTAATGTTCAATCCTCTATATCCAATGTTCAATCCTCTGTATCTAATGTTCAATCCTCGATATCTAATGTTCAATTCTCTATATCTAATGTTCAATCCTCTATATCCAATGTTCAATCCTCTGTATCTAATGTTCAATCCTCGATATCTAATGTTCAGTCCTCTATATCTAATGTTCAATCCTCTATATCTGAAAGTATACTGGGTAAAGAATGAAATCCAACCTAATTGGCTTACTACTGAAATCCTAGACGCTATGAAAACATGAGACCAATTCAAGGCTATGGGAAACCATGCACAATATAAAGTATGGAGAAATAAAATAACGAGTATAATTAATAAAGCTAAATAAATTATTATCAATCATTGCTTGAAAACAAAAAGAGCAACAAACACTCCATTTGGAAAGTCTTCAATGAACTCACTGGAGGAACACACAAAGATCAGAAAAATAAAATTCACTCACTTCTGGTGAATGACACCATAGTCACTAATGACAATGACATTGCAAATGTTTTCAATGATTTTTTCACCAACATTACCACAAACTTAAAAGAACCAGTGATTCAAAACAACTTTAATGAACTGAAAAAGTTCTGTGGCAGTAAAATCTCTAAGGAGGTATGTTTCTCTATCCCACCAGTATCAAAAAAGTTTGTTAAAAAATGTCTCAGTGAACTTGATACCAAGAAAGCTACAGGGCTTGATCAGATTGGTCCAGGACTCATTAAATCTTCTGCCTCTGCTATTGTAGATAGCATAACATTCATAATCAATTAAAGTATTGCAACCTCATCTGTCCCCACAATATGGAAAACTGCAAAAGTAACTCCTATTCACAAATCTGGTTCTAAGGATGATGCTGATAACTACCGGCCAATCTCAATACTACCAAACTTGTCAAAATTGATTGAAAAACATGTCCATGACTCATTCATGTCATATTTAACCAAACACTTGCTGTTACACCCTAATCAATCAGGCTTTAGACAGAAACATTCTAGTGAGACTGCCTTGATCTCCCTAACTGATAAATGGCTTCAAGCACTTGACCAAGGTAGAATAATAGGATCTGTATTTGAAGATTTCAGGAAAGCTTTTGACATGGTGGATCACGAAATCCTTTTGAAGAAACTGAAAATCTACCAATGTGATTAAAGCACAATTAGATGGTTTACTTCATACTTAAGTGAGAGAACACAACATGTTTATATAAATAATGTTCTGTCTGAACCTGGAACAATTAGAAGTAGAGTACCACAAGGCTCAATTCTAGGTCCATTACTATTTATTTTATTTATTAATGACCTACCACTTGTACAAAGGGAATCAATATCAGCTACAAATCTCTATGCTGATGATACAACATTGTCAGACATCCAAAACACAAAGCATGAACTCGAAATTTCTTTACTGAATGCCATAAACAAACTGGACAACTGGTGCACATGCAATGGCATGGTGGTAAATCCTGGTAAAACTAAAATATTACTTATCTCAACACGGCAGAAAAGGACAAAACTTGATAGCGATGAACTATGTCTGACATGGAAGGATAGAAATTTGCAAATGGTCTGTCATGATAGACTACTTGGTGTTTTGGTAGACAATAACCTATCATGGACTGAACATATCAAACATATCAGTAAAAAGGTCAATTCATGTTTATGGCTTCTCAGTAGGATAAGACACTTTCTCCCTGAAAGGCACAGAAAACTATTTTATAACAGTTACATACAACCCTATTGAGACTACTGTAATACAGTATGGGTAGTTCAAATGATAAAAACTTAGCAAAGCTGGCACATCTTCAAAAAAGAGCATTTGGGCTAATATCAATAAAGAAAGAAAGCAAGGAAAATTTAGCTGGTAAGTTAAAAATATGACCTATTAAAGACCGAATCTGTTTGAGAAAAGCCCAATTAATGTACAGGATATCCAATAATAGTGCTCCTGAATATTTACAATCACTATTCCAGTATAGGCTACCTGGCAATACTCCCCACCTGCGATCCATGTCTACCAAACAGTATAAAATTCCCAAAGCAAATAAGGAATTATTTTTAAAAATTTCCAATACTCTGGAACTTTGCTCTGGAATAGTATTCCAGTTGAGATTAGAAATGCCCACTCTATTTCCTTCTTCCAAACCCAGTATATGCAGTGGCTTCAGAGATGCAGCTAAAATAAATAAATTCCGTTGTATGAGGGCCTCAAGGTAGATTAACTCTTAGCTAATTGAGTTACCCTCTTTAAATAAAGTCTTTATTATTATTATTTAAAACAATTAAAAAAACTGCATAATCAAATCATAACAAACAGCACAACTTCACCATTGGCTTTTATTAAATAAAAAAATTTAAATTACCATATACCGTATATATTGGGACATGATAAAATAAAAAAAATTTTCCTGTCCCAGAACTTATGGTAAAACTTTTTTCACCTAGGTCGTAAGTCCTAAGACTTAAGAAACGAAACAAATCTATATTGAATTTGTGCCCCCCCCACATGTTGCAATAAAATAGATAAACAAAACGCTTATCTGTTAATAAAAAGAAATAAACTAACCTTGTATTGTTATCATTTATTACCTTTTATTCATCATGAGCACTGAAGAATAAAATATATCCATGAACTCCATATACCAGTAATGTGCGGTGGTATGTAGCATTGGTTTCCATACTGTAGTGTGTATCGCTTATGTCCGATAACAAATGATATGTTGTTCACTGACATGACCATTGAGAAACAAATCGTGTTTTGTTGTGCTCAAAGGTTTGAATATGTTATCAACTGAAAACTGGATCCGACAAAATCACAAACAAGAGGGAAATAATCAACCGATATCTTGAAGACAACCGCCATTCACGCATGACACGGTGTTAGGTACAAAATAACCAAAACTGAATTATATCCTGCTCAACTATAGGACAGTATCTCGCAAATAAAAATCATTATTTGAAAATATATTCACCCGAGTTCAAGTGACAATCTTTTCGCTAGCACAGGTTACAAAAGTATCATTAAAGCAAGTTATTGCTGTGTACACTATTTACCCGCGGATATCATTGCCCGTTTGTATTAATTATAAATATAGATGCCAAGCACATAGAAGCCCAGGTGCTGAATAAACACAATTGGCAGCTGGGCAGTAAACTCATTATCTGAACTTACAGACATGACATCAAAGACAAAGGTTATTTTGATTACAAAGCAAGTCAAGCTTGGAAGCCAACTTTGGACACTTTGAAGCCAGTTTTTCTTTTTCTTAAAGAATATCAATACAAAGTTTATTTTACTGCAAAGCAAGCTGACCTTGGAAGCCAACTTTGGATTCTTTTAAGTCTGCCGATTTTTTTTGGGGGGGGGGATTTTTTGTTTTAATATACAAAGATGGCTAAGATATGGAAGCTAACTTTAATTTCTTTAAATAAATTGAAACAATGGAACAGTTTTTACACTGACACAATATAGTGCTTCTTGCAAGGACATCAATGATCCCACATCACCCAGAAGATTTAGAGAAAATAAAATCATATGATGAATTCATGAAGGCCAGAAGAGAAGCAGATGATTTCACCGACAATATGATCATTAACATGAATGAAATTCTAGTGTATTTTGTTCTCATTCCTGGACAGACTGATGATAAGATGGGGGTCAAAAGTGTGAGAATTAGCACAACTGGTGCAGATTTGAAAAAATCTGACTTTATCTCTGCAGTTTCTGTTTTAAGTGATGTGTTGCCTCTAATGATAATTAGAATGCACCGAAAGAATGGATCGTATATGTGCAGGAGAAGGGTTGTGTTGATGAGATGATGATGCAGTGGATTAAAGTTTTATCTCAAATACACAGTTTTATATTTTTTAATAGAAAATTTCATTTAGAGTGCATTTTCTGACATGTAATTTTCAAATGATTTAAATGGTGTCCCAACATATCAGTAAATACAGTATACTCACTTATAAGTTGAGTCAAGCTGCAAATTGCACAGAACCAAATCGGCTGTCACAAAATGTACCAGTCAATCTGGGTCTAAGCAGTTTGTTAGAATTAATCAGCAGAACAAACAAAACAGATCCTGATCTGCCAGAACATTATGTGACAATAGATCAGGGACTACACTGTTTCAAGTAATTGGTCTTGATTTAAAGTGAGTATATACTTAAGTCATTGAGTGTCACATATAGCATCTACATAATACTACCTGGACTATAATGGTGGCAGTCTGCTGTAGATCCATAAAGTGGATTATCCCTTCCACCTGAGCAAAGGCTGAGATATCTCTGGGTACAATGGACCACGAGGTTATTATCTCTCCATAAATTCCCTGTCCACGGGTGAGAGTAATGCGTGCTTTCCCATCATAATTTGGGTCTGACTCCCCAGGCTCCCCAATGTAGACAGTACGGGACTCAGGAAGAATAGAAACTGTTCCACTGGCGCCAGGATCAGGAAGAATCTGCACCCTGGCATCCCCCTGAGTTGGTGAAATATCAGCATTGTTATCTGCAGATATCAGTGACACAATGAATATTTCTTCCCCTTCCAGGATATTGTCAGGTTTGGTCATGAGTGTCAAAGATTTTGTTTTCTCACCCTGAAAAAAGAATAGGGAAGACATAATTAAATTGTATATATATATAAATAATCCACTGTATATATAGTCATATTTGTACATATACATATATGACAGTCACAGATCCCACCAAGATGGCTACCATACAAGGAGTCCTTATAACAAGTTACAGGTGTAATCATTTAATGTCTCATTCCAACCTAACCATCTAGGATTAATTTGTTAGGGATTTTCTTTAAAGTAGGGCTAACAAGTTTGGGATGCAGTATCATTGCAGGAAGTGTTGTAGAAACAGTTTTATTCAAAATATTCTTACCTGAACTCCACAAAGAAAATGGAAGGAAATCTGACCCTGTCCATATTTCAAACAATATTTAATGAATCCAGTCTTGCTGAGTTTTCTGATTTTTCTCCAGAGGATATTCAAGATATTGGGAATAAACCACTCAGAAAGGTAATTCCTGACTTCATAAATATTAAAGAAAATCAAGACTGTGTAACAGTTCATGCTGACAATGACATAACTACAACAGATCAATAATCTAATAAGTACCAATTTTCACCTCAATAATAGCTCCAAACAATATGGATATAAACTCAGTTGTCTAAATGAAAAACAAGTAACATGCCAATATTTCCGACACCAAAATTACCATTCTAATACAAGAAAATGGGTATTAAACTTGGACCTATAATGGCTTCCTTGAATTATGTAACAAGATAAACACCAGCATTTTATCAGCACAGCCATTCCCCTCTAGACCCATAACTTCTACCCCAGGATGTGCCAAGCAAGCAAAACTCCAGTTGTTCACATCTACATCATTCTGCATTGATTGATACAAGTCAAACAGTGCCCAAATTCCTTACACCTCCAAATTTCCAAGGCCAGGCAGAAGAATCAGACCTGGAAAACTGAGAACAAAGTGAAGAAGATGAAACTAACCATTATCAGTATGAAGAAATATATACAATAAACACTTAATGACTGTTAATAACCTGAAGGCACAAATAGAAGACCTGAGGCAACAATGATAGAACTTTAATTATTAGTTCTTTTATCATTAAAGGAATCAGAACAGAGGAGCTAATGAAGACAGATATAAAGATACTAAGAGGGAAAAAAATAAATGATGTAACTGATCCAGTATTGAACATGGACCTCACATCTTACAGAACAATAGTACTTCATATAGGTGGAAATGAAGTGATGGCTGTAGCCTGGATGAAATTAATGACGATTATGAAAGTCTGCTTTACACTCTGCGTTCTAAATGTTCAAGCAACATAATAGTGCCTGGGATACCTCCCTGTGTTGCTGCACAAGTGAATCCAGTAATGAAATACTTATTGATCTATGTAAACAACTTTAATCTGCACTATACAGACCAGTATCGTTCATTCTTTTATAGAAACACAGGAAATAAAATCAAGCTAAAGCTTTATTCTAAGGGCAAAATTCACCTGAGCACAGAAGGAACTGCTTTATTAATTAGAAATATAAACTGCTATACCCCTATATTCAGGAAAACATCCACTAATTGTCATTTTTATAAACTGCTATACCCCTATATTAAGGAAAACATCCACTAATTGTCATTTTTATAAACTGCTATACCCCTATATTAAGGAAAACATCCACTACTTGTCATTTTTATAAACTGCTATACCCCTATATTCAGGAAAATATCCACTAATTGTCATTTTTTTGAAATAACCCTTCAAAAGGAAACCTGCCAAGAAATTCTGTTACAAGAGATGAACTGTTAAAGACTTGACAATCCTTCTTTTAACTGGTTTAGATCATACCTAAACCAAAGGTCTCAACAAGTAAGCATTGGCAATATTAGCTCTCAAACTTGCACTATTCATTCAGGAGTCCCTCAAGGCTCTGTGTTAGGTCCTCTCCTCTTTCTTATCTATGTAAGCAATCTGCCATTAAATAACGAATCAACAAATACAGATTTGTTTGCAGATGATGCAACATTGTATACATCTAGTTCTGATACTGAAGTTATCCAAAAAATATTAAAATCAGACCTTATTAGAGTTCAAAATTGGGCACTACAAAATAGGATGGTATTTAATGAAGGTAAAACAAAATGTATAATTTTTGGGACATCACAAAAGCTACACAAGTTAGGGAACCTAGAACTAGCTCTTACAATAAATAATTGTCAGTAAGAAAATGTTAAACATGAAAAGCTTGTAAGTGTGTCTGTAGATAATAATTTATAAAGGGATGACCATACTGATAAGCTTTGTAAAACACTGTCATCCAAAATTGCCCTAGTCAGCAGAATCAGGAAATATTTACCTATAGAAACTTGCAATGTACACTACAATTTTCATATATTCTTTCAACAATGGATTGCTGTTCAGGGAAACTGTGCCAAATCTCAGCTTGACAGGATTTATAAACTTCAGAAACGGGTAGCACACATTATTTTAGATGCAACTATGGATCATCAATCAAAAGCATTGTTTACAGAACTAAAATAGTTCACAATATATGAAAGGATAGATTTTCACAAGGCAGTTCTTGTATATAAATATTTACATGGAGCTACACCAGAGTATTTTCAGGACATATTTAGGTCTTTTTCAATACAGCACCAGTTGAGATAAATATCACATGGAAACCTTCTAGCATCAAAACCAAGAACAAAGCAATTTTAAAAAAGCTTCCAATACTTTTGTACAGTTCCATGGAACAAGCTTCCACTATATTTAACATCTGCTGAAAATATTACAGTATTTAATAAGAGACATCATGAATATGCATGTGTTTCTAATACATAATGCAATTTAGTATTTAAATACTGAACACAACAAAATGAACAGTAATTACTGATATCTTTCAAATAATGCACATTATTGTACTCTTCTTAAGATGACCTCATGGGAGAATAGTTGTTGACCAAATGAGTCACTTGTTGTAAATAAATTATTATTATTATTATTAGCTGACCATTTTTTACTGAGAATTCGATTCATGCTGAGTACGGGTTATCATATAAGCATGACATACAAAAAAATTTGGAAACTCTAGATGCCTGCATTGCACAAAAGTACTATTACATATGTATATTCCAATTTTGAAATGCATATTGTATGCACTGTGTTTATTGGTTTTAAGATGGTATTCATTACACAATACTTGCATCTACAATTATTTAGACTTAGATTTACACGACTAGATGACGATGGAGGATTTCAGAACTTAATCAGACAATGACGATGGATTCCTCGACTTTGTACCAGATGACATTAGATCTGGTATAGGATATTGCAAATCACAAATATGTGGACTTAATTTTCATGTTTATTTGTAAGACACATGGAATTAACATATGGGATATTGTAAATGATCCTTCAGAACTATTTTTATACCAGCATGTGACCTATAATTGAATTCATGGATTTGTCATAAAAATGGGCCTATCTATCAATCATCATACATCCATCCATGTATCCAGTTGGGGTCATTTATTTTTCTAGAGCCAACTCTGACTCACTGACAAAATACACCATGACTTATGGAAGAGTGAAAGAGAATTTGTCTTTCTGTGTCCCTTAAAAGGGGTGGGTGAACAACTTGTAGCTGAGCTGATTATTAAGCAAGAATATACGGCATGCATCATATTAAGCTTTCTCAAATTAAAAATTAAGATATACTCTGCATATGAACAGATCACATATATACACCTACTATACACTGACAGACCTTGCAGAATTCTGTACATGCTCTGCATATGAACAGATCACATATGTACACATACTATACACTGACAGACCTTGCAGAATTCTGTACATGCTCTGCATATGAACAGATCACATATGTACACATACTGTACAGTGACAGACCTTGCAGAGTTGTTTCATACTCTACATATGGACTGATCACATACCTACACACACTGTACACTGATGGGCCTTGCAGAGTTTTGTACATACTCTGCATATGTACAGCTCATATATGTACAGTGACAGACCTTACAGAGCTTTGAGGGCCAAAAATGTCTACGGGTATAAAGCATCTACTGGCTCTTGAACAGTGTAGTTAAGAATAAACATAACACCTTGTGAACACCCTGTTTTTCACTACATTTAAACTAGTTGTGCACTACCAGTTCACAGCAAAGTAAACAACTGTTAAATGGGTACTTCATCCTAAAGTGCACTACAGTCTAAATTATACATTTACATCTTAATTATAGTAATGTATGTCTTTCTGTGAGTCATACACCATTTACTAGATGAATCCCAAAATTACAATGGAGGCCATTAATTCACTCATACTTTCATTCATATCTGCATTTGTTCAGTCAATCATTTATTCTTTCTTTTGATCATTAGTAATTTCCCATACTCAAAGCATAAATATCTTCAGAGTTTGAAATTTTCAGCAAAATTATACTGCCTTAATCAGTGACTAATGTTGATCAGGCGACCTATAATGGTCATGTGATACAATGAGACTAGTGCAGATGTATGGTAATTCAAGCCCCTAATACAGATTAACTGGAGGCAGTAGAACATATGAAATCAGCACTAAGGGTAAATGGCTATCAAGAGTGGATTTTCAAACTTTAAAAAAAGCGTGGAAAAAAACCACCACACAAATCCAGGAGTAGCCTAAAAGAACCAATATTGGTATGCCATATATCTGTGATACATCAAAGTCCTAACCACAGCATTTAGACAACATGGCATCAACATATATCACAAACCATACAACTCTTTAAGATGACAACTTACACATATGAAGTACAAAACTGAAAATTTTGAATAATATGGGGTGGTTTGTTACATAAAATGTAATGATTGCAAGAAGGATTACATCGGGGAAAGAAGTGTTAGAAACCAGGATTAAGGAACACATCAGTAGGGAGTCATCGTCATACATGAACACTGTAGCAATATGGGACATTCCATCATCCCCAACCAACCAAGGTGATCGCATCAGAAGACAATATCTGGAAAAGAAAGGTGAATGAAGAGATCAAAGTACGACAGTGGAGGATAGCACTAAACAAGGATGAGGGGCTTGAATTACCAGGCATCTAACCCAGTCTCCTCTTATTGGTTGCTGATGAAGGCAGTGTGATATTGCTGAAAATCTCAAACTCTGATAATTATGCTCTGAGTATAGGAAATTATTTATGCATTATTACCTCTAATTTTTTTCAAAAAAAAGAATGAAAAATCTGTAGTCAAGTGTCACATGTGATTCCCATGTTTAAGTACAACTGACTCAGGTAGAACATGTGATACCAGTGTTTAAGTATAACTGACTCAAGTAACACATGGGATTTCAATGTTTAAGTACAACTGACTCAAGTGCCACATGGGATTTCAATGTTTAAGTAAAACTGACTCAGGTGCCACATGTGATTCCAATGTTTATATACAACTGACTCAAGAGCCACATGGGATTTCAATGTTTAATTACAACTGACTCAAGTGCCACCTGGGATTCCAATGTTTACAACTGATTCAAGTGCCACTTGTGATTCCAATTTTTAAGTACAAAACTGATACAAGTGCCACATGTTATTTCAATGTTTAAGTACAACTGACTCAAGTGTCACGTGTAATTCCAATGTGTAAGTACAGCTGACTCAAGTGCCACATGGGATTTCAATTTGTGTAAGTACAACTGACTCAAGTGCCACATGTGATTCCAATGTTTAAGTACAAATGACTCGAATGCCACATGTGATTCCAATGTTTAAATACAACTGACTCAAGTGCCACATGTGATTTCAATGTGCAAGTACAACGGACTCAAGTGCCACATGTGATTCCAATGTTTAAGTACAACTAACTCAAGTGCCACATGTGATTTCAATGCGTAAGTACAACTGACTCAAGTGCCGCATGGGATTCCAATGTTTAATCACAGCTGATTCATGTTCCAGATGGGATTACTGACATAAGAAAATTGCATGCATCATTCCAGCTGGGATGGAACCAGCCTGGTCATGTCAGAAAATGTTAGCATGTTATTCACAACATCGGTTATATCACATCGATCACATTTTCATGGATCTCCTATAGGTATGCTGGCATCAAGATGGATATGAAACTATCCAAAACTTCATTTTTATCATTTATATTGCTGTTTTTGTTTAACACACATGTGCAATATTACCTGTGAAAAAAGCAGTGAGCCAGAGAAAGGTTCATAGAAGTCATAAACGGCCTCAGCATTAAGCCTCCACTGGACATTGACCACACCATCAGCCCCCTGAACCCTTTCAATGGTCAACTGTGCCTGCCCATTAGGGTCATTAGGATATGTAGATTCATGCACCACTGCCTGTAAATATGTTAAACTGTTATTAATTATGCCTTCATTACCATATGTGTAGGTACATAAAGCAAAAATAAAGCGAAAGTACACAATTACAGGGGGGATAATCAATGGTCTTGCAAAACAATTCTCCCAGTACTGAACTCTAGATCAAAAAGGTCAATAACCTTGTGAAAAGTAAACTTAAATCAGATATAATGGATATAATATTTTACATAAGAACTGATATCAGCCTTTGTGGTCATTCTAATATGCTTAAGGTTTTTCAGTCTAAATGATTGTACTCTACATGTAAGAATAAAAAAGACGTTAAACAGGGGCAATATTGCTTTCCTTCACTAATGGAAAAATTTGAAAGCCAACCTCAAAGACTGAATGATAGAAATGTAGATCTCTTGAATAAATTTGAATTCAATTCACTAAAACATTTAGATGCTAATTTAGTAGACATGAAAAAAAACACATATGAAAAATAAAAACACTATAAGTCATGATCATACACTAACACCATAAGACACTCAAACTGCAACACTATATATTACTGTCATAGTGTAACTTATGAACCAATGCATACTGCAACACTATAAAACAATGTCATACTGTAACATTATAAACCACTGTCATTCTGTAACACTATTAACCCCTGTCATACTGTAACACTATAAACCAATGTATACTGTAATACTATAAATTACTGTCATACCATAACACTATAAACTGCTGTATACTGTAACACTATAAACCACTGTCATACTAAAACACTTTAAACCTTTGTCATACCAAAACACTATAAACCACTGTAAAATGTGACACTATAAACCACAGTCATGCTGTAATAATATAAACCACTGTCATACTATAACACTGTCTTTCCAGCAACACTTTGTGAAAGGTATTAATAAAGTAGGGCTGCTTTATTTAAAAGGTATGGAATAAGTAGTGGAAAATAGGCATACTTTATATGAAAACTAGTATGAAATTCATGCAAATTACTGAAAAAAATAAAACTGTTACTTGACATACCTTTGTAAACTTGAAGAAAATCATGCTATTACCCACATACTAGCTGTCTCAACAGACAGTGTAATCAACATAAAATTCAATAAACAAAGTAGGGATAATACATTTATTTTAGATAAGCTAGGGTCACTGGAAAGACTGCATACTGTAACACTATAAGCCATTGCCACAGTGATACACTATGAGCCACAGTCAGACCATTGTTACAACTTTATGGTCTTAAACTAACTAACAGAAAAGAGTGAAAAACAACAAGTTTTGCAAAATTCAACAAATAATTTAATTCCCTAGAATACAAAGTGAAAATTTAAAAAGAACTTAGAGTATTGTGAATTAAATCCCAAAAAGAGTCCGAAAAGTTCTATCATCAGTCTGAATGAATAAAGTTCTAATTAAATTCCAATGGTGTTCCAAAAGGCTTCAACTCTGAATGTGCTGATGTGCCTGCAGTGGCCTCTGACATAGATATGAGTCAACAGTCTTTTGATGAATCACAAGTGATTCTGCTTCAGATGTTAATGCAAGAATGAGTAATTTTTCAAGTAAACAAGATTTTATATATATATATATATATATATATATATATATATATATATATATATAAAACTAAGAAACAAAAGTAAAACCAGTTTGAGGGACACTCACAGGTTCATTTCTAGAAAATTTCAAGTTGTCAACAACATAAAATCTGTCACTAAAATTATAATAAAGAATAAGGTAAACATCAGGTACACCAGGATTTTTATGGGGGAGTTTCTATATCCTAGACCTAGACCCAAATAAATATGATTACTGATAATGATCTGAATATTTAATTCACACTCATTGAGAAATATTAACTATGTATTATGTTGTTTGCAAAGAAAATTAACTTGATTTTGGACAAGGTCAGGTACTTAATATGATTATACATAATGTGTAATCATTGAGAAAAAACTAAGAGATACAGATTAAATATACATAACACAATAATACTCTAAGTTTATGTCATATGGTAATACTATATATATACCACTGTTATTCAGTAACACTATAAGCCAATGTCATACCATAACACTATAAACCACTGTCATACCATAACACTATAAACCACTGTGATACTATAACATTATAAGCCTACTGTCATCCTGTAGCACTATAAGCTATTGTTATACTGTAACACTATAAACCACTGTATACTGTAACAATATAAAGCTATTGTTATACTGTAACACTTTGAGCCACTGCTATATGGCAAAAATATAAGCCACTGTTATAATCTAATGCTATAAGCCAAGGTCATCCTGAAACAATATAAGCCATTGAAATACTGTAACATTATAAGCCTATTTTCATTCTGTAACACTATAAGTCATTGTCATACTGTAATGCTATAAACCTCTGTTATACTGTAACACTATAAACTATTGTTATACTTTATGGCCCTGCCAAATGGTTTACTAATGTAAATGAATCATTTACATACGTGAACCAAACAATAATTGTTTACATGTTGTTAAAGCACACTTAAAATATGTAACAAACTAAATCCTATTGTGTCTGGAGCAAGCATTTCTGAGAGAGGATTCTAATTATTCTGATTAGAACACTTAAAATATACAGGAACTACATTTGTATGGAGTCAGAAGTTTCTTCTTTTGCACTTCACTCATTTCTTCTTGCACAACAAAGTACTAAACTCTTGTTCCTGTAGTATAAACCTAGCTTTCACCACATTCCATTCTATGTATTTATCAGTGAAGACAAAAGGCAAACTCTTCATTTCCAGTTACCTCTGTTGTAACAAATCGAAAAAGGCCATTGGGAGAATCATTTTTTAGTATGGCAATCCTCACAGAATTGATAGGTCCAAGAATAGCTCCTCCACTGATGCCAATCAACCTGACATCAAAGGTCTGTAAAGTAGAATAATGTCACAAGAATGAGTACTGCTAAATGAGCAAACTGCAAATAGGTCTTTATTATGACATAAGATAAATAATCAAGTTACAGGAAAAAAATAAACGAGTATGTGAGGAAGGAAAATATCTCAAAGTTCTGGCAAAAAAAATAATTTTTGTCAATAGCAGAAATGATTAATGAATGACAAGAAGGTTTATAAAATGCAAGAAGTTATCAGAATAAATGACAAAGTCTCTAGTGATGTCTCTGAAAGTTAAATACAAGAAGTTATCAAAAGAAATGATAAAGTCTCTAGTGATGTCACTGAATGTTACATTAGCTGTATTATTTTTACCATATACCATCTAATTTAACAACAAGACATGTCAATGGGTTTTTAGAGTACTGACGCAAAATGTGTGCATACTTCCATATCTTCTGGAATAGTGTCATCAATGATAGTAATGTAAATACTGGCACTTTGCTCTGCATCTGCCAATCTCAAAGTCCCACTAGAAGGTGCAAAGTCTAATATAGAGGCCTCCCTTGGCTCTGCTTGCCATGTTACTGTAACGGGGCCAAATAAACCAACACTGCGGCTCACTTGTAAAGCCAGAGTTGTGTTCTTCCCATATTCTTCGTAAGTGTCGATCCGCCCCTCAATATTCTAGTCAAAAAGAATGTACTTCAGTAGCAAAAGTAATCATTCATGAGTACTGTAATCACTTGTGAAGGAGGAACAAACTGGTGCTTTTCATTCAATTTCAATCTATTGCTTGATTAATAGCTAGAAAATATATTTTGGTGAATGCTAATGAACTATCAAAACTGTGTATTTATATATATCAGTATGCATAAAATTTTCATAATGAATCTGGAAAGGCACCAAAGCTACAATGGAAGACTTTAATAATAATAATAATAATAATAATAATAATAATAATAAAAGTTAAGTAATTTCTATTCTGAGCACAATCCAATTACTTTACAAAATGTCATCTCCTTTGGGGTCCTTTATTATTTACAAGACTTTTCTGGCACAGTGTAAACAGTTTTGTACAAGAGCTAAGGAGAATTGTACATCTGGATGTGTTGTATCATCAGCACAGAAATCTGTTGTTGTAAACAAATTTCCCAAATAAAGAGGCAGATAATTAATAAAGACAAGAAATATGAAAAGACATATTACTGATCCCTGTGGAACACCATATTGTACAAGATGCTCATTTTGCGAGCACCCATTCATTGTTACTTTTGTAAACTGTGTGAGATGGGATGAAAACCACTCTGAAGCTATCTCTGTGCATCTACTGAGTTTATTTAGAAAACATTTGTAGTCCACTAAGTCAAATGCTTTTTAAAAGTCTATTATGATAGTGCATAAAGCTTACCTTTATCTAGTGCTTTTACAAATAGTGATCTATCTACTCATGATATTAAAACAGTTTCACATGAGGGACTGTCCTGAATCCTGGTTGCTGTTCTTTAAAAATATTGTAGTTTATGAATAAATCCATTAGATGGTCATGCACTTTATTTTTCTTTCAATTTGGAAAGAATGGGAAGAATTGAAACATTTGGAAAGAATGGGAAGAACTGAAACAAGCCTAAATTGATCATTATTCATTAATCCATTTCTGTTAATTGGGATGATATTATCTACCTTCAAGCCATGGAAGATCTCCCCAGATATGACATGTAATTCACAATATTTTTGTGATATACAGTAAACAGTACTATGGATAATTCATGAAACATAATTACTACACTTGTCAATCATATCTGTTATCAGTGTTGGGCTTCATAACAAAAATGGGCACTTAAAAATCTAATAGTTTTCATACGGATAATTCCAAATTTCTTGTAAACTTTAACATTTGTTTTTGTATGGTTGGAAGGCTGAGGAATATTTCAGTCTTACTGTTGTAACATTGAACTGCACTATTCCATTGGCATTGTCATTTTCTGGTATTGTAACTGTGACAACATTGCCTGGGATCTTGATGCTGGGCTCAGACCCAGGTAGAGGAGTCTGACCAAGAAGAATTACACTTGTGATGTTAACCAAGAATGTCTCTGTAGTTTCTGGAATAGAATCCTAAAAAAGCAGAGAGATTTCTCATGATTAAACAGAAGCAGATTTTAGTGTCAATAATATTTTTCTATTAAAAATGTTAGAAAAAGGAAATGATTTTGGAGTAAATGATAAAATGATGATCAAGGGATTAAATGTCTGTGATATGCCATTTCTATGATATATACACCTGTCCATTTCTGTGATATATACATGTCCATTTCTATGACAAATACTTGTCCATTTCTATAATATATACATGTCCATTTCTGTGATATATATTTGGCCATTCTGTGATATATACATGTCCATTTCTGTGATATATACTTGTTCATTTCTATGATATATACATATCCATTTCAATGTAAAAAAAAGGCAAAATAAACACTGTATTACTTTCAAGAAGATGTCTTGGAAATAGAAACAGCAAATTAAGAAATTTTATGAGTTTGGTGTTCTCAACCTTTTTCACTACACCAAATCCCAACAAGAAGGTGATGATAGTGAGTAACTCTTGGATTCTACATGTAAAGACATGTTTCTTCTTGCACATCAAAATATGTATGCTTAGTCATAAAACTCTGGTAGACATTTTTAGAGGGTCTTTTGTAGATTATGAAAAACAAACAAGTAATAAACTGCCTTTTGCTTTCCTGTGTAAATCATCATTTTAATTCAACTTTATTTATCTTTCTCCTTCATACGACACCATCTCAAATTTAAAATTTATCAATTCACAACATCCTGCATTAATGAAATTAGGCTGTACTAAATAAGCATTATAATTATTAGATTGGACTGTCCTAAATGAACAGTGCATTGATAAAATTATGCTGTACAAAATAAATATTATATGGACACTATGCAGCTGTACCAAATAAACACTAAAAAATTGGGCTGTATTATCCCTCACCAATACACTGATTTGATTGGGCTGTACAAAAGAAACATTCTGATGAGATTAGGCTGTACTTAATAAACATTCTGATGAGATTAGGCTGTACTATCTAAACATACTGATGAGATTAGGCTGTACTATATAAACATACTGGTGAGATTAGGTTGTACAATATAAACATACTAGTGAGATTAGGTTGTACCACATAAACATTATAAAGATATTAACAGACTCTATTAAATAAACATTGATTAGCTGCACTCATAACATACTGATGATATTGGGCAGTGCTAAATTCACATTACCTTACTGAATTCAGACTGTAATAAATAAACATTATGCTGATCAGATCACTCTGTACTAAATAAACATTACATCGACCTGATTACTGTGTACTAAATAAACATTACATTGACCTGATTACTGTGTACTAAATAAACATTACATTGACCTGATTACTGTGTACTTAATAAACATTACATTGACCTGATTACTGTGTACTTATTAAACATTACTTTGACCTGATTACTGTGTACTACATAGACATTACTTTGACCTGACTACTGTGTACTAAATAAACATTACATTGACCTGATTATTGTGTACTTAATAAACATTAAATTGACCTGATTACTGTGTACTTAATAAACATTGCTTTGACCTGATTACTGTGTACTAAATAGACATTACTTTGACCTGATTACTGTGTACTTAATAAACATTACACTGACCTGATTACTGTGTACTTAATAAACATTACTTTGACCTGATTAATGTGTACTAAATAGACATTACTTTGACCTGATTACTGTGTACTAAATAAACATTATATTGACATGATTACTGTGTACTAAATAAACATTACATTGACCTGATTACTGTGTACTTAATAAACATTGCTTTGACCTGATTCCTGTGTACTAAATAAACATTTCACTGATGATATTAAGCTGTACTTTGTAATGACATTTAAGAAATTAGGCTGTATTACATAATGATTAAATTTATGAGATTAGGCCATACTAAATAAATGTCATAAAAAGGAAGGCTGTATAACTGAATTCAAATCTGACTTTACAGATTTGGAATTCTGGATACAGTTCATAAAGACTTGCAACAGAATATACAATTCTTATGTGTTAATGGCTACTGAACCCTCAAATTTTACAACAAAACATACAATTCTTATGTGTTAATGGCTGCTGAAACCTCAAATTTACAACAAAACATACAATTACTATGTGTTAATGGTTGCTGAATCCTCAAATTTTATAACATACAATTACACCTCTCCCTCGATAACTCGTGCACATCAGGGTCCAAAAACACAGACTGCACTATAAGTGAGGGCGTGAGTTACTGAGGGACCTCTAAAAAATCTGCTAGACATCCAGAGAACCATGGGATTGGGGGGCGGGGAACTAGGCTGTTTAATGACTGAAACCTCGTTTTATAATCATGTCAAGAATAATTGTCAATAAAGTGCTTTTCTGATGAAGTTGTTCATTATTCTGTATAAATTACATTTATTTTCAAAATGTCCAACATCTGAAAGATCAATAACATGATTTGAACTGATTTCAACAACAAACATGGGTATGTGAAAACATTCATGTATTATGTCACAGCTTTCTGTTTTGTTCATTAGTCTGGTTCCCAGAGTGGTGTTTAATAGTATTTTGCAAAACGAGGAGTCTACGAAGCAGGGAACCAGACTAACTGTTGATACACTACCAAACACAATTCCTTTTTATCAAAAACACCACAACATTTCATGAGACAATTGTCTACGCTGAAACTCAATTTTTGAATTGTTCAATTAGTAAAATACTGATGCTGTGATTTAAATTGTAAGTAACAATGAAACTTCTTATCATCCTTGAGGATAGCTCTTAGTGCGAATTCAGGAATTCGCTGAAACTTGTTTTCCCCACAATGGTCCATATCTGTGAAACAAAGCTCTTTATTTTATGATGTACTCATTTCACTTGGTTGCCTTGCTATCTTTAATCAGTTATGATTGAGTAGGTTAATATGTTAGTTTAATTAGATTACGTACACAATAACATTTATAAGTGTTTGACTGATGAACTGAAATGAGTTTACCCGACATATGACCGGCGCCGCTGGTTCTTAAGCATGTAGGATTTTAAATTCCACCTGCTTTATTTGATTCAAAAAACATAATTAATGTGATAATAGAAAAGGAGGTCAGCTTTTTATTTAGTGCAACAATATAACAAATGCTTCCGCTAGTCCAATATCAAAACATGGTTGGCACTTAATTAGGTTCTCAGAGAAATGCTTGTGGACATAGCTGTTACGGTAGATTGACACAATTTACGTCAATTACAAGAGGACACATTGCATATATGATGATTACACTTAAAAGGAACCAAAGACAGAATTAGAACACCAATTTAAATTGATAAAAAAATTATTTAATTGGTATTTGTTTATTAAAGTACTGCCTCCACTAGGCGTAAGTGACATTTCCATTGATCGAAATTTCCTTGAATATCGTTAATTACCGTGTACTAAGAATGTCGTTTGGAAAGAAAATGTAAAAAAATTGTATGACTTCTTTTTAAAGTTGATATTTCCTAATGCTGATTACAATTTCCAGGTCCATTCTACCATTTTTGATGATAAAACGAGTGATATATCAAAGTTTCCATTACCAATTTTGATAGTGATTTTCTTCAAGTTCAACAAACAGAGGTCAGATTTTTTGGTATTTTCTGGCTTAAAAATAGGATCCATGCCTGACCCCAAGTTATCAGGGTGCGAGTTATCGAGGGAGTTGTGTGTTATGTATTAATGGCTGTTGAAACCTCCAATGTTATGGCCTTACCTGTCTGATGACAATGTCTACAGGAACTCTAGTCACATTCTCTTGGATGACCACTGTCCCCTGCCTGGCAATGTAATCTGCCCCAGATACTGCCTGCTGTTCCAAAGGGGCCAATGCATTGACAGATGTCCTAAAACAGCACACAGATATTTACGTGTCACCTAAACTTAAAACACATTCTTTTACAGAACAGAAGCACCAATATTGTGGAAACAGAGTTGTCTAACCTTTTACATTTAGAAATATAGCATTGTAGTCTTTGTGCAAGTCATTCCAATTTATCATCTACCTTATGGTGATCTTCATAACTCCTTTATTTTGAATTTTAGGCTTTTTGACAATTCCCTCACCCCACCCCCAACACACACACACACATTACATTCTCCAACAGTTGAACAGATATGTATCGATTACTTTTGCCTAATACATGTACTACTAAACATACATTGGGTGAACTGTTTTCAATGAAACTAGAAATATGTCTGCACAATGCATGTTGTAAAATGTATTATACTAGTGTTAAACAACTAATGCATAAATCTTTGAAATCATATGAGATGTGCAGCCTAATTTTTACATCACTAACATACAATAAGAAGCAGGCCATGATCTGCTTGTCGAGCCTAAATCCAAGTTTTGGTAAAAGGGCCAAATAATATGACTCTGTGGCCAACTGAACTTGCAAAATTGACCATAGAAAATACTTTGAAACAGTAAATCAAGGGCATGGACAGATGGACAGATTTACTGATGGACATACACATGGACGCCAAAGTATTCACTATGATGAGCTTCCACCAAGGTGACCTTGATATCTTTTCTACTCACTGAAATGTGACTTGCAGATCCCCCATCATGCCTTGCTCCCTGACAATATACAAGGTTCTCACAGAGTCTGTACCTTGGGGTTCCTGGACTGTCACCAGAGTTGTCTCCCAACTAACAACACCATATGGAGAGTCATTTGCTAGCACTGTTACCTTGGCTGTCTTGTTCATTCCTAAAACAAAATTCTTGTTTTGAAATCACATGTTGCCAAAACTGGGGAGGGGGATATTAGTACGTGGTAATCATAGTTTGATATCTAGTCATCCACTATAATATAACTGCAATAGTGAAAATACTAACCAGAGTAACAATCTAGGAGAATGGATGTTTATGATGCCTCTCAAAGTTTCAGTTTTCATTTCCAATTGGACACTATTATGTGCTTTCATCTCATACCTGTTTCCTATAAGATATTTTCAGTTGAAAAACTGTACACATTTTCATTCTTGTTAGATTTCCTGTAGGTGTACTTAATAAAAGGTTAATTATTTCTCCATACAAATTAATCTGGTCATACCCCATTTACCAGTAGGTGTACTTAATATGGGTTAATTATTTCTCCATACAAACTGATCTGGTCATATCCCAAATTACCAGTAGGGGTACATAACAAGGGTTAATTATTTCTCCATAAAAATTAATCTGGTCATATCCTAAATTACCTGTAGGGATACTTAATAAGGGTTAATTATTTCTTCATAAAACTAATCTGGTCATATCCCAAATTACCAGTAGGGGTACTTAATAAGGGTTAATTGTTTCTCCATAACAAAAAGCTGGTCATATCTCTAATTTTGTTTATTCTTGCACAAAAACCAAAGCAGTAATATGAAGTATGATAAAGGTTGCCGTCAAAGTTGCAGTTAGACTGTCACATTGGGAGAAAATACAAAATCAAATATGTCAAAAGGCACAGACTTTTATTGTACAATCACCAAGTCTGGGCTATACAATCTTTATTTGTTTTACACATTGGTAATTTCACAGGTTACAAATGATCTAAGGCACATGATTTTGTGCCACAAGCTGTTTTCACACATCAAAGAAATGAATGAGTTCTTATTTTGAATATGATAATTTGAGGCAAGTTCATGCACCTAAATAAAAATTGATGCAAGACATGGTCTAGTCACACATACACATTACTGGGCAACCCTTGAGAGGTAGTGATGCAAGAGGTAGTGATGCAAGACATGGCCTAGTCACACATACACATTACTGGGAAACCCTTAAGAGGTAATGATTCAAGACATAGTCTAGTCACACATACACATTAGTGATGCAAGACATGGGGTACTAATGCAAGACATGCCCTAGTCATACCTACATATTACTATGCAACCCAGAGTGATACTGATGCAAGACATGGTCTAGTCATACCTACATGTTACTATGCAACCCAGAGTGGTCCTGATGCAAGACAAGGTCTAGTCACACCTACATGTTACTATGCAACCCAGAGTGGTCCTGATGCAAGACAAGGTCTAGTCATACTTACATGTTACTATGCAACCCAGAGTTGTACTGATGCAAGACATTGGCCTAGTCATACCTACATGTTACTATGCAACCCAGAGTGGTACTGATGTAAGACAAGGTCTAGTCACACCTACATGTTACTATGCAACCCAGAGTGGTACTGATGCAAGACAAGGTCTAGTCATACCTACATGTTACTATGCAACCCAGAGTGGTCCTGATGCAAGACATGCTCTAGTCATACCTACATGTTACTATGCAACCCAGAGTGGTACTGATGTAAGACAAGGTCTAGTCATACCTACATGTTACTATGCAACCCAGAGTGGTCCTGATGCAAGACATGGTCTAATCACACCTACATGTTACTATGCAACCCAGAGTGGTACTGATGTAAGACACAGTCTAGTCATAACTACACATTATTGTGCAACCCAGAGTGGTACTGATGCAAGACATTGTCTAGACACACATAAATGTTACTATGAAACTTTTGTGAGGTTCTTCGGTCAACATTTTTTTGATGTACTCCATAAATCATTGTTGCTAAAAATGCCCAGTTTGGTAGATTGTTTGCAATGTTACACTCAGTGCAAGATTTCGTTTTCGTCTAATTTTTTGCAGGAATACTTGAGAAAAAATTCAAACCCTAAGGTTTTATTCTTTAGAATTTGACATCTTGCATAATGCAGTGGCAAAAGCTTGAATCCAGAAACTATATAATAATATCTACATTTTACAGCCAATGTCTTAATATCACAAGCCATATAATCTATATGTTTTATAGTGTCCAAACATCACCAACCATATAATCTATACAATTTATAATGTCTGAACATCACAAGCCATGTAATGATCTATATATTTTACATTCAATGTCTGAACTTCACAAACCATGTATGTAATTTACAATGCCTAATCATTACATACCATGCAACAATCTATATCTTCTACAGTCAATATCCAAATTTCACATGCTGTATAATCTCTATATTATTTACATTTAGAATCCTCCCTAGATTAGAATACTCTCTACATTAGAATCCTCCCTAGATTAGAATCCTCCCTAGATTAGAATACTCTCTACATTAGAATCCTCCCTAGATTAGAATACTCTCTACATTAGAATCCTCCCTAGATTAGAATTCTCTCTAGATTAGAATCCTCCCTAGATTAGAATTCTCTCTACATTAGAATCCTCCCTAGATTAGAATTCTCTCTAGATTAGAATCCTCCCTAGATTAGAATTCTCCCTCGATTAGAATCCTCCCTAGGCTGGAATCCTCTCAAGATTAGGATCCTCTCTATTTAGGATCTGCTATCTTTTATGACTCACCAATTTGTGCACCTTGTCCTACCAATTCAGTGCCAGAATCTATAACCTCTGTTAACTGGATGTAAGTGACCTCTGCCAGTTCAGGTAGGTCATCATTCCGGATTGTCAGACTTATTGTGGCCACAGACTGACCAGTGGCAAACTCCACCTGAGAACATAGGCAAACATTTACAGTAATGCTGAAGAAAACTCCCTCTTTCCAACCCTTTCCATGTCAATAATCTTCTTGAAGAAAACAAATAACACTTTTTAATTCAAAAAAGATTGATGATGAATGATAATTTGCATCACCTTGTAGCAACTGATAACGTATCACATATAAAATTAATTGATATTAATTTTCCGCCAGGCAATGTCTATGGGTATACTTTAACAGGAATTTAAGGAGAGAAAGAGGATATCCTTGAAAAAGAACATATCTAACCTTGCCCTCCAGTGGATAAATATCATTTGTTCCATTTTGGTCTCCCGTGGCAACCCAGCGTACAGATACTAGGCCAAAGTAACCTTGACTACGCAAAATGTTGATCTGGATGATGTTGTCCCGTCCCGGCAGCTCCACGGCCCGGATGTCAAGAGAATCCTGAATTATATGTTTCTTTTCAGTAATTTGAATCGTCTATTACAAGCTTGAAATTTAGAACTGTCCAGTCAAGCTCAGGATGTGTGGTTCAATGACTAATGTACTGAATCAAGTAGAAGAAATGAGTTTGTGGTGTCCAACTTCCCTAAAGACTGGTTATCCAAAGACCAATGAGGGCATTTCCCTATTCAGGCAGTTCCTCTGTCCTCCTTTTTCTCTCTCTCTCTCTCTCTCTCTCTCTCTCTCTCTCACACACACACACACACACACACCCACCCACACCCACACCCCCACACCCACACCCCTCTCCCTTGATAACTTGCACACATCGGGGTCCAAAAACACAGACCGCACTATAAGTGAGGGCGTGAGTTACCAAGGGACCTCCAAAAACCCAACTAGACATCCAGAAAACTGTTGGGTTGGGGTTGGGGGTTGGGGGAACTGGGCTGTTTAATGGCTGAATCCTTGTTTTATAATCAACTGTCAATAAAGCGCTTTTTCTGATGAAGTTGTTCGTTATTATCTATATATCACATTTATTTTCAAATGTCCAACATCTGAAAGATCGATAACATGATTGCAACTGGTTTCAACAACCAAACACAGTATGTGAAAACATTTGTGTATTACGTCATGGCTTTTTGTTTTGGTGATTAGTCTGGTTCCCGGAGTGATGTAAAATAATATTTCACAAAACTAGGAGTCTACAAAGCAGGGAACCAGACTAAATGTTGATACACTACCAAACAAGATTCCTTTTTATCAAAAACAAGCAACATTTATTTCGTGAGACAATCGTCTTCGTCGAAACTCAATTTTTTGTATTTTTCAATTAGCAAAATTTGATGCCATGATTTCATTGCAAAAGTAATAGTGAAACTTCTTATCATGCTTGAGGATATCTCTATGTGCGAATTCAAGAATTCTCTGGAACTCTTTTTCTCACAATGGTCTGTATTTGTGAAACAAAGTTCTTTATTTTACGAAGTACTCATTTCGCTTGCTATCTTTAATCACATTTATGATTAAGTAGGTTAATTTAAGGTAGTTTAATTAGATATGTACACAAGAACATTTATAACAGTTTCAATTAATCAACTGAAATGAGTTACCTGACATACGACCAGTGCCATTAGTTCTTAAGCATGAAGGATTTTAAATTCCACCTGCTTTATTTGATTCAAAAGACATAATTAACATGACAATAGAAAAGGAGGCTTGCTTTTTATTTAGTGCAACAATATAACAAATGCTTCCGCTAGTCCGATATCTAAACACAGTGGGCACTTAATTAGGTACTCAGCGAAACGCTCGCGGACATAGCTGTTACAGTAGATTGACTGACACATTTTACGTTTAATTACAGGAGGACACATTGCATTTATGATGATTACACTTAAAAGTAACTAAAAGATAGAACCAGAACACAAATTTCAATTGATAAAAAAGATTATTTAATTAGTAGCACTGCCTCCACTTGGCGTAAGTGACATTTTCATTGATCGAAATGTCCTTGAATATTGTTAATTGGGGTTTACTAAGAAAGTCATTTGAAAAGAAAATGTAACAAATTATATGACTTCTTATTAAAAGTCAATATTTTGATTAAATTTCCAGGTCCTATCTACCGTTTTTGACGACAACATGAGCAATATATCAAAAGTTTCCGTTACCAATTTCAATCGTGATTTTATTCAAGTTCAACAAATAGGGATCAAGTTTTTGGTATTTTCTGGCTTAAAAATTAGGATCCACGCCTGACCCCACGTTATAAGCGGGTTCGCGAGTTATCAAGGGAGTGGTGTATATATATACATATATATGTGTATGTGTGTGTGTGTCTGTGTGTGTTGTTTGTAAGTGAGCTATTGTTAATCATGCTGTTTGCTAATATTTTAAAGTAACTTTGTTAATGCAGTAGAGCATTTCTCTGAGGTTGCAGACAAGATAATTCATTACTCATGGCTCTTGCTTAACATTTCAATTAATATAAGCTTTCCAAACATGAAAATCTTAGAAATACCAAAATTATAATACAGCCTTTTGATTGGTCAAACTTTTGTTCAGGTTAGAATTGGAGTTGAGCCAAGTTTAATGATGGCGGAGTAGTGCCTAAGCAATTACAGGTATTCTGGTCATCAACATTTGAGTTCTCAAAGATTTTACCATACATTCATTAATTCTATTTTTGGCTTGAACTTTGTTCTTAAGATTGACTGACATACATGCAACATAGAAGTGGTGGAATGGTAGTTGCCATATTTGATGTACAAATCACCCTTTGCACTTAAAAATAATAATCGTCCATGTTGTAAACAATGTCCCAAGATACATGTACCGACTAAAAGAGTTAGCTCCCTTAGTTCCTTGAAAGACCCTATAATGATCAATACATTTTATAGTGTCTGAACATTGCAAGTCATATAATGAACATCAATGGCCATATAATCATCTATACATTTTACAGTCAATGTCTGAACTTCACATGCCATATAGCAATCTATAAAAGTCAAATACAAATGCAAATTGCACGGACCCTGATCTGCTGTCACATACTGAGTTGCAGATCTGGGTCAATGCAGTTTGTTGACCAATCAGCAGAACAAACAACGTACACTCTGATATGTTAGCACAAAAAGTGATGGCAGATCAGAGTCTGTGTTATTTGCAGTTGGACTTAACTTAAAATCAAGTACCATGTATATGTGGTAGGTTAAGAAAATTATTATGATCTAAATTTTAGAAGCTGGTTCCTTTCTATACAACATGCATCTGCAAGTTGCTGTAACTGATATTAAAGTTTTTCATTGAAAAGTGGAATGCGTCCTTGTTTAGGAATTTTGTGAATATTACACTGATTACAAAGTGGGAGCCATGCTTATATGCATTGTGTAAATATTACATGGACTGCATTATCTTCCACTTACAGTTTAGTGACCAAAACAATAAAATATCTTCAAATTTATGTGCTATAATTTTTCTACCATCCAATTCTTCATAAGTTATTAATCCATCAATATGATAATATTTTTGCATGCTAAATTTTTATATAGAAAACTCTTTCCCCGTTAAAGCTTAGCAAACTTATGTAGTTAAAGTGAGTTAAAAAATAATAATTGATATTTTTCTCAACAAATATTGGCAAACCCAGAAAATAACAAGCAATGTGCAAAACATAAGGATACCTATGGTTCTCTGATACTTGACTGTCTAAATCTTTTACATCATCTTTTGATCAAATAATTTCCTGGAGTTATCTCCCTTTTCATATAGTATTACTGGGACACAATGTGGTGACAACATTAAAATATATCGATGAAAACAAAAGTTCTGCAGAATGCAATGTCTTGACTGTTCTGCTGATGCAGTATGCATGATTTTCATACAGAAGCTAAGCTAAATGCACAAACCTAACAATCACTGCAGCCTGAAACAGGCCACAACAACTGCATTTTCCCCCCACGATTAAGTCAATTAAGTTCATGACTGTATGTAGAAGTGTCTGAGTAATTGAGCAAAATTTAAAAACTTCATCTTGATGCCTTCACTAACAACAATGACAATGCTGTCTGAAATGTGGCACCTGTCTTGCACGTTCTTTGCAGGTGTGAAAAAAATAGTAAAATACCATTAAATTGGGTTTATTGTCCCCCCCTTCAATTTTTATCAAACAAGTTTAACGGGGCCCCGAGTAGCCGAGTGGTCTAAAGCGCTCTCCATTACAGATCACTGCCATCTCACCTCAGTCTGCGTGGGTTCGAGTCTAAGATTCGGCGAATGTGGATATGTGAGAATGCTTGCCAGTAGCTTCTCGTGGGTCGGTGGTTCTTTCCGTGGATTTCCCGGTTTCTTCCTCCACCATTAATACTGGCCACCATGTATAGCCTATCGTGTGTTGAAAAATGGCGTTAAGCCCCACAACAACAATAACAAAAAAATCAAACAAGTTTAACTCTTTTGGCTCCCAAAGGATTAAAATCACTCTCACAAGATTAAAATTACTTCAGTTACATATATTTCATAGGAAAAAAAGATGAAAATCACTTCAGTTACATACATTTCATATGACACAAAAGACATAAATCACTCTTGTTACATAAATTTCATTGGAGAAAAGATTAAAATCACTCCAGTTACATACATTTCCCAGGAAATAAGACTGAAATGACTCCAGTTACAAAAATTTAATATGAAATAATCACAGATGTAAGATTTGGTTGATGACACAATGCACACATACTTGCAACAAATCTTATGAAGTTTGTTCTTCTTAAGCCAGAAATTCAAGCAGGTGTTGTTCACAGTACAAAATTACTTAAGCACATTAGTATGCAACAGTAGAAAATGGAATCATACAGATTTTTGCAGTTGACTCTGTATTTCACAACTTAACACATAAATTATTTGCATTCATGTGCTAACATAAGAAATGGCTGAAATGGGTCATAGCAATAATGAATCAGTGATGCCATAATAATTTAGTAGTACTTGGTAACTCTAGTAGGCAGTCTTCGGTGTTTAGTTTTCCAGTGATGTCATATAATAATTCAGTAGCATTAGGTTAGTTTAGTAGGCAGTCTTGGAAGCAAGTTTTATCTTCCAGTGATTCATACTGGTTTATATTCATATATGTAAATAAGCAAAACTTGCACTGTCTATTTATCTGCAAAACTGTTCACTTTCTATAACTACCTAAAGAGCATTTCAAATAATTTGCTTTATTTTAAAAGCGCTAATAAAGAACAGTCACATTATTTATTAAGCATGTTTGTCTGTAAATGCGAGGATTCGGTGATCATGAATATAATCAAAACTACCTAATACTGTGATCCAAAGTCAACTTACAGCAGCGATTTCAATGATTCCATGAGCATTGTCATTAGACAGTATATTGATGGTGATCCTGTTGTTTGGGCCTATCTCTACACCCCCTGTAGGGTTTCTCAAGGTCACATAGAAGGTCTCAGTGTCCTCTGGAAATGTGTCCTGCAGGACCATGGCTGTTGTGTGCAGTAAAGTCTGACCTGGGTCAAAGGTCATGGTTACTGTTCTGAAAAATGCAACAAGTCATTTAGTGTGGTTAATATTTATAGGTTACTGTATTTGCATTGGAAAATATGAACGAGTATTTCTAATACTGCACCACCTTGTGGAGTGAAGTGTTTTTTTGAAAACGAGTTCATATTTTCCCATACAAATGCAGTAACTTTTTTATTATATGCTCTTTTGTTTAAATACCTAAGGCTTAATAATAAAAGACATTACAAAAAGAAATGTAATTGAATTTATGCTTTATTCCAAAATAAATTCACAACTGTAGATTCATCATTACACAATAACAATATTAATGCACACGCACTCTACATCAGTTTAAAAATTCATGTTATTAATGAATGCAAATGGGTTTTGTTTCTGGGTTTTGTTTCTGTGCTGTTCCAACTCAATTCTGCTTTTCTGATTATGAAAGACTGGATTATTGGGTCAATTCAGTGCAATAAGGAGAATGGATTTCAACTTGAAATGTAGGCTACTTGAACTTCCAGTACAGCTTTTGTGTCTATCAGGTTTTGTAGCACATGTCAGTATTATTTGAAGAACTAACAAAGAAAGTACATTTTGAGGAAATTCAAGATGAACAAATGTAAGTATATTTATTACCATTCTTACTACCAGCTACAGAAAACATGCTTATGCCCTGTCACTTGCATCTCGCGGTTGGAGGGACCCAAGCTATAACCTGTATCATACAGTGTGCCTTCTATCGCTAGCCTAACATTTTATCAAAATAGTTGAGTGACACTCCATTTACCCAGCATAAATAATACTTTTTCATCATCTTGGATTATTGGCTCTGAGGCTCTTACCTTCCTACAAAAACCTTCAGTTGCTTGTTTTTTCTCGAATCTAATATTTTGACAGACTTGTAAAATGATATGTCTCTGAGATAGCCCTTGGCCTCAATATGCTTTTCTATGTTATATTTTTTAGATCCCTGAGAGCACTAGTCATAATCTTAATCATTATAAAGATGAATATTCTCCTAGTAAATAACTGTTTCAATGATCAGAAGGGTATATTAAATTACTGCATCTCTCACATCTGTTGTTGACATTGCAAATATCACATTCGTTTGCTTCTGTGAAAGTTTCGTTTCTGACTCAGTGAACTCGTTCACATCAATAACTTTATCATCATACTTTCAAATGGATGAAATAGCTGCTTTAGTTCATTCACAAACAAATTTAATCAACCAAAACCTAAAGCGTCTACTACATGAGTGTACATGACTCTTTACAAAGTAGTTCCTAATACACTATTTACAAAGTAATTCCTAATACACTACACTATCTTAAGGTACACATGTTGTACATGCGTGCAATATGAATGTGTTCAGTATCATAAAATACAGCACGATTTTGACACTGTAAAGTTATTGTAAAGTTAACGGAGACAAAAATGAGTATATAATAATGTTTTTTCCTACATGTGATTCAACCAATAAAAATAAGCCCCACATGAATCTCTGACTGTTCAAAAATAACAGATCATATGATGAAACTTCTCAAATCAAATAGATTTCCGTATTCTACAATAGCCACAAAAGGTTCCATCTAGAACAAATTCCCATATCCTTGAGATAGCATGAATCCAATACAAGCCTTAACAAAAAAAATGATACACACTTTTCCTGAAATTAAGGTTAGAGTACAACACAGTAAAGACTTGCTACCAAAGATTTTATGAACAAGGTTTCTTTTCCTGTAAGAGAGAAATTAATTTCTAATCCAAAGTAAATGAAGTAAAAGTTGTTTTCTTATTTCTCATGGTAATTAACAAGAAGCAATAACCTTTAAATTCTATAATGAATGTACAGATATATGAAATGAGAACAGTATAACAAAACCTTGGTAATCTATCAATAAGGTTTATGAACTTTTAATAGTAATTTTAACAGAACTGTAAAAGAAGAAACATTTTTTCCCTAACCTTGGAGCAAAGTCACTGTCCTTGACTTTAATGACCTGGTAAATTGTAGCATTTGCTGTGATGTTTTTCTCCGCAACAGCAATAAGGTCAATACTGGCTGCAGTCTGCAGGATCCTTACTGGATGCAAATTCCTAGCTGGTGGACCAGTCCAAACTGGTTTAAACTGATTCTGCTGAACATCCCAGACAAATATTACAGAGTTCCCAATTCCATTTGCAAAGGCAAGATTCACTGAAATAGAAATAATAAAATACAAACAAAACTTTCACAGTACTTCCTTTGAATTAATAAAATTTTTATTCTTTTGGCAGGGTCAGTTGGCTTCAGTGTTTGAAATTTGCTGACATGGATTATACTATGTGTGATCTAAAATAATTCTGAAAAAATTACAGATATTAATTATCATTGGATTACTACAAAGATCAATCAGCATCAAACATTCTCTGTGCAGGATAGGTTCTGCTTCAGTGCTTAATGTTGTTAAAATGGACTGCAGTCTATACTACGTATGATCAAAGGTAATTTAGACAGGATTAAGATGTTAATTGATTGTAGTTGGATCACTAAAGAGCTCAAAAGGCATACAAATGAGTTAGTTTGGTTTTGGTGTTTAAGGTTTGTCAAGATGTTTATAAGATATACATTATCTCCCAATGCCTAAATCGAAACAACAGAAATAACACACAAAATCCAATGATGGATGAAACAAAAATTTCCGTTTTTGGAATACATCTGAAAGGAAATCAGTATCCATTCTGTTCTTACTGTAAAGCTGATTTTAAAATCTGCTTTGGTGGCATAAATAACATTATGTGCATATTGAAACCCAGCCTAGTGAAAGCATACTAAGCAAGACAACAAATATACCATAACTAAAATGCATGTTAAAAGAATCTGCATTCAAAAGTGGATAAAGATATATATGCTGAGATACTGTTTGCCAACTTTATAGTTAAACATAATCTCCTATTTATGGTAGAAGATAATTTTTCAGATCAAGTCCAAATAATGTTCTCTGACTCAGAAATCACACAAAAGTTCTCAAAAAAACCCAGATGAAAACTACTCACTCAGTGACCCAGGCTTTTGTTCTTCACTGGGATAAGAATGTCAAATATGTGCCACAATGAAGAAGTCACCATTCATATTGAAAATTCACCTCTTCTTCAGTCAGAACTCCTGACCAAATTTTGCAAATCTTCTAAATTGTTCTAAGCTGTCTTCTCTGTTTTGTCACATGTAGGAATGCAGGGCTTTACAAAGTTTATAAAAGTCAGCCTGCAAAGGGTAAGCAGGCAGGAAAGGACTTGCCCTTCAGAGATTTTAGGTTGCCCCAAAATATGACTATATAATATCACAATTAAAGTTAAAATAGGTAAAATAAAAAACTGGATGGCTACAAAAACTTCTGAATTTTTTAATCTTTGTTTTCATTTTAAAAACCATAGGTTGATAAGGTATTCAAAAAATATATCAGCAAATAGTAAATATACATAGATATGTAGACAAGAAGAAAAGGAAGGCTTCGAATGCACATATATTTAGAAGTGTGAAGTCAGACATGTGTATGTTATGCAGTCAGTTAAATGGATAGACACGTAAGCTTGTTGGAAAATCTGAATACTTAAGAGAAATGGAGAGATGTTTAGGTAAAAAAAAGACTTTCAACAGAAAAATTAAATCACAGTTTTTCTTTGAAACAGGTTTATAAAATTTCTTGGTGGAAACATCATTAAATTTCATTTTATGGCCCAGATATATTAACAGTCTCATCTCTTCAACTGCATCAACAATAATGAAAACTAGACTTTTTGTAATGATTTATTTATGCTCAAAACTGAATGATTCTGGAACACTTACTTTATCCATTTACATGACAATTATCACCTGGTCACCTTGAAATTGGTGATATGGATTTAAACAATCTTTGACAAGCTAGCTTTATGAGAATGATTTGAGAACACTTATTATCCATTTAATTATCTGCCAGACAGAAGTATGTATTTGACTCCCGTAATTATCATGTCAACAATAGATGATTAACACCACTTGTGTGTGCTAGGTTTTCAGTACATAAATTGCATTGTTTTAAAGTCCAAAAGGCTAATTGTTAGAGATGACTGTTTATTATTTGAGAAGACAATTGACAAGAAAGCTCATGACTTATATTATTTTACTAACAATTATTATCTAGTCACCTTAAAATCAGTGACTTACATAAAATCTTTGACAAGCCTAACTTCTACAGTGGGCAAGCTCGGCACATATTGAAGCTCACAAAATGCCTGTTGCTAGGTTAGGAATATAAAGTTGGTGAGTCAAATATATGTATAAATATTATGATTAAAATGTAACTGTGAAATTAAAATATAAATCTGTATTCCCTGTTTGTCAAAACTAGCTTCAAAGAACAATTATTCACATTATCATGTCTGTGTGAGAAAATGCGAGATATGAAAGAAAATGAAGTCAGTTATTTAATAGAAGAATGTGTTGCTACATGTATTACATGAAAATCATAGAGTATAAAACTTGTTGAACATAAAGCATTATGAACTAAATATGCCCACTACCGCCTCACATTTTGGACTTGTCCACAGGCATGTACCTTGCAAATCTGAGCTAGTACCAGGCATTGGGCAAGTGGAATTATAAAGCTCTATAGAGGCCAATTATAGTGCATCAGGGATTAAAAGAAACATCTTTTTTCAAATATGAACAACCTGTATCATCATAGGCTTTGAAGACTGTGACATCTTCTGCTCGGTTTGTTTCCAGACGCTGATGGAGGATGAAGCTCTGAGTCAGTGTGTCCCAGCGATACACTAGGGAATTCTGAGGGCTGCTTACTGTGTTGTCACGGTTATTTACAAATACAAGCAGGTTTAAAGACTGTATTTGCAGAAACCTGATGGCCCGGCAACCCATGGTGGCTATTCTTTGGTACTGAGAAAACTCACTGTTTGCTCCAAGCTTGTACACCACAGACCTGAAATCAACATAATAGCACAGGTATGAAACTGTTATCTTTACAAGAAGTATAATTTATGTACAATTTTTTATCTTTACAAGCACAGTTTGTACACCACAGATCTGAAATCAATAGAACAGCACAGGTATGATATTGTTATCTTTACAAGAAGTACAGTTTATGTATGAAGTAGTTTATGTATGTACACCAAGGACCTGAAACATAATAGCACAAATATGAACTGTTATCTTTACAAGAAGTAGAGTTTATGTACAAAAATGTTATTTTTACAAGAGATAGAGTTTATGTACAAAACTGTTATCTTCACAAGAAGTAGAATTTATGGATGAAATTTTTATCTTTACAAGCAGTTTGTATGCCACAGATCTGAAATCAACAGAACAGCACAGGTATGATATTGTTATCTTTACAAGAAGTACAGTTTATGTATGAAATTGTTATCTTTATAAGTAGTTTATGGATGTACACCAAGGACCTGAAACATAATAGCACAGGTATGAAACTGTTATCTTTACAAGAAGAATAATTTATGTACAATTTTTTATCTTTACAAGCACAGTTTGTACACCACAGATCTGAAATCAATAGAACAGCACAGGTATGATATTGTTATCTTTACAAGAAGTACAGTTTATGTATGAAGTAGTTTATGCATGTACACCAAGGACCTGAAACATAATAGCACAAGTGTGAACTGTTATCTTTACAAGAAGTAGAGTTTATGTACAAAAATGTTATTTTTACAAGAGATAGAGTTTATGTACAAAACTGTTATCTTCACAAGAAGTAGAATTTATGGATGAAATTTTTATCTTTACAAGCAGTTTGTATGCCACAGATCTGAAATCAACAGAACAGCACAGGTATGATATTGTTATCTTTACAAGAAGTACAGTTTATGTATGAAATTGTTATCTTTATAAGTAGTTTATGGATGTACACCAAGGACCTGAAACATAATAGCACAAGTATGAAAATGTTATCTTTACAAGAAGTAGAGTTTATGTACAAAATTGTTACCTTTATAAGAAGTAGTTTGTGTATGAAACATTTTTTTACAAAAATTAGTTTCATGTATGAAACTGTTATCTTTACAAGAAGTATAATTTATGTTGTAATGTTTCAGTTCAATTTTTTCCCTCTTAGAAACACATTCTATATTACAAGTTTCATCTGTTCTGTATCTTTTAGGTCAACTTCAAGAACTTATGCCAATCTTAACACAAACTCTTATTGTTCTTAAAATAATAAATACTACAAGCAATAATACTTTATTTAAAGATGGTGAAACATTGAGGCAAGGTCATGCTTTCATAAACTTTCACTCTCTGGCATGTGTTTTGTCTGCTTGAGATTATTATTCTTTGCAGTGAAAACAGTCCAGCTGAGATCTGGTCAAGTTTCACATATAGTAAAACTGTAAGCTGAGATCTAGTTTCACATAAAGTAAAACTTTAAGCTGAGAGCTATTCTCACATACAGTAAGACTGTACACTGCGATATGGCACAGATTCACATACAGTAAGACTGTACACTGTGATATGGCACAGTTTCACATACAGTAAAGCTGTAAGCTGAGATCTGGCAGTTTCACACACAGTATAATACAGTAAAACTGTAAGCTGAGATCTGTCACAGTTTCAACATACAGAAAAACTGTACACTGAGATCTGGCACAGTTTTACATACAGTAAACTACAGTAAAACTGAAAGCTGAGATCTGGCACAGTTTCACATAGAGTAAAACATTATTACTGAGTTGGACGAATATATATCTTACAATATAGAATCAAGTGTCTCAAGCTACTGATTCTACTGATCAGGGCAATTTTAGATGACAGTGCTGGAAACTTATACACAAGGGGTATCAAAATGTCTTAATAGCATTCTTTTCAAGTTAAATGCATTGTGCAAAAATTACAACCTTTTGTGCACAACCAGAAACTTGAACTGCTTGCCATTGCATACCCTCATGTTTTTCACTGAATATTATATAAAAAATACTCCAGTTTATACTTGTTTATAGGTAAGACTCAGTTTATATATTTTAAGCAGTAAAACTCCAGTTCATACTTTTTAATAGACAATACTGCAGTTTATATTTATTTATCGACAATACTCCAGTTTATGTTTATTTACATATAACACTCCTATTTTATAGGTAACACTCCAGTTTATACATTTTAAGCAGCAAAACTCCAGTTCATACATTTTTTATAGACAATACTCCAGTTTATACTTAGTTATAGACAAAACTCCAGTTTATCTATACAGTTCGACCCCACTACAACACTTTGGCTGGGGTCCATAGAACTCAACCATGTTTTAGACCGAACCATGTTATAACCAACCTAGTCAGTTAGCTGAAGAAAATGATTAATGTACAAAAAGAATGGCCATGGTAATAAAAGCAGGTGGAAAAATGCATGCATTTGATTAAATGAACATAAACTAGTCTGAAATACACTTGTTTTTAAAAAATTATATCTGTGTAGTACAATCCATAATCCATTAAGTACTGTATATGTATATGAAAAATCAATGAATTCGAGTACAGATCACATTATAAAATTCATTTATCAGTGACATCCCATTAGAAACACAAATAAAACATATAAAATATATATCTGATGGTCACTCAACAATTCACTATGATACTGTCACCAGTAGCATATGGATATAGTTGTTTACATTCGACATGTACATGTACTTAAATCGGCCTAGATTTTGATCAGCTGGAGACAGCTATCATCTTGACTAGGCTAGCCAGGGGATGTGCTATTTATAGGGAAATGAAAACAAGTAATTTCAAACTAACAAATACTGTGGTGGCAACATCACATAATTGTAAATAATTTGCTTAGTATTTAAACAGAATAATTGGTGCTTTAAAGGTAATCAGTTTTCTTTTAAGTTTCAGCAAAACTATTTTTTCTGGGTACATTTTTAAAAAAAAGGAATTAACTGTTGTTTGGTCAACTGTAGCAGTTACAGTTCCCACGTTCAAAGGTTCGTTGATTGTAGCAAGTTCCAGTAGCATGACTATTGGATAGACCAGCAAGTAAATCTCTGCCTTTTATGAATAATATTATTATTATTTTGACAATTCTGGTAGTAGAGTGATGCTGCCTTCCATGCATCCATCAGAAATTTACAAAAAAGTCAACGGACAATAGATGCAAAGATGTTTTGTTCTGACAGGGATTGCTACAGAAAATGTGAGTGTTCTATAGGATTTAAGTATACAAGTGAAAAAAGAGGGATTTTACTTACCATCTGCACATATAGGTCAGTCAAAATAAATATATTAACTACTGGTGAGCAGCTGATAGTCCAACACTATTTTGAACCAAAGATCAATTATGAGATAGTGCCTCATCCAGTTGATCTCCACTACCAGTAATGTCAACAAAAAAATAAGTGGAGATCTCACAGCATATAGTACTCAGGCCAGATGTCAGCATAAGCGGATTATAATATAACAATGCACTGCTAAGATGGTTTGTCAAAATGAGCAAAGGATTTGTTTATGTAACAATACATAGATTCCAGTGCATTTTATATAAAGTTTGTGGCTTCCTTTCATGGTGCCTCTTAATTGCTCCACTCCACAATGACACTGGTGATCCCTGAATAAACTTTTAACATGTTATTTTTCATAATTTAATGAAGAAAAAAATACAAGAAAAATACATATGAAATTTCAGGTGCCATGCCATGATCATCTTATATTAGAATTCATACATGATCTCTTCCCCCATATCGATAATAAACTTTTTACATGGTATTTATCATACTTCTAAGAAAGAAAACATTTTTTTTTGTATGAGAAAAATTCATGTATATGAAATTTCAGGAGCCAAGCCACGATCGTGTTATATCTGAATTCATGTTATAACAGCACATGCTATAAAAGCATCACACTGTATTTATAGACAGTACTCCAATTTATACTTGTGTATAGGCAGCACTCCAGTTTAAATTTATTTAAAGACAATTCTCTAGAAGTTGTTAACAATCAAAGTCCCATAATTTATTCACTTCTTTTTTGTGTCACCCTCAATAACTGAACCAACTTACACTGAATTCAAGCAGTTTTTGAGTTATTTTGTTCATACACAAGCACACAGACAGGGGTGATTATATAACCTCTTTTGCTTTAATATCAGGATATTTATAAAATTCCCTGTATGAATTAAACTCCTTCCATAGCAGAGAGTTAGGATAATAAAACTTGCTGTATCGACTGAACCCCTTCTATAACAAACAGTTAGGATAATAAACCACCCTGTATGAATTCAATCTCTGCTATTGTAGACTGTCATAATAATAAAATTCCCTGTATGAATTAAACCCCTTCCATAGCAGACAGTTAGGATAATAAAACTTGCTGTACCAACTGAACCCCTTCTATTACAAACAGTTAAGATAATAAACCACACTGTATGGATTGAATCCCTTCCATTTTGGACAGTCATGATAATAAAATTCCATGTATGGATTGAACCCCTTCCAAAGCAGATGTACATGATAATAAAACTCCCTGTATGGATAAAACCCTTTTTATTACAGACAATGAGGATAACAAAACTCCCTGTATGGCTTAATCCCCTTCCATAGTGGGCAATGAGGATAATTAAACCACCTCCCACAGCAGATAATGAGGATAATAAACTCCATGTATGGATGGAACAGTTGATTTAGGAAAAAGAAAAGACATTTTGTAATAAAACTTACTCAAGCTGGTAGGACTTGTCTACTGAATCGTAATTGTTAGCAACAGCTAAATACTTTGTCCCCTCTACTTCAAACACCACCACACTTTCAGCTCCCAGAGTAGCAATTGACTGCCAAGATGGTAAACTGAAGAGGCTTGAGTTGGCATCCCATTTATACATTTCGGTGTTGATGCGACTGTTTCCGCTGTTGTCAAGGGCATTTGCAATTATCAGGTAATAACCACCATCATAAGAGATGAAGGCAGCATTTCTGGCACCTTTAGTTGGAATATCTTGAAGCTGTTGATGTAAAAAAACAACAAAAGACTGAAGTTCATATAATTATAGCAAATTGGGCATGAAGACTGTATTGCTAAACTCCATGACTATTCATCAGATAACACTGTTTGGTTGATTTTGTTGCTTTTATAGGAAAAATGCACATTTTCTAATGATAATAGGCTAAAATATCTGACAATGGGCACTCTGGCATGGCATCATGTTCCCTGCAGCCATTTTAACATTACAACTTTATACTGACCCTGTAGCACAGGCACTTGATTCTACCAGTGTAAAGAGAGAAACTCATGATAACACCCTCCTCTATTTCCAGTTAACACAAGTTAACTAATTCTCGCATTGAAAAATCCTACCCCTCGATGACTCCTCGCTAATTCTCTTGTACTATCTGTGCATTTTGTTGCTCACAACTTACATTACCGTAATACAGACATTCCAAACTATTCCCCCATTTAAGTACCTTACTGATTTTTTTAATGGCAGCTTTTATTTGAAGTTTCTCCATTGCTTTGTGTCTTATCAACTTGAACACTTGTTTGGGGGTCAAAATGAATACCCCAAATCAAAACCATTTAAATTAAAATAAATCAACTTTATTTTCTTTCAAGAACATCTGGACATTTGTTCAACTAATCTGTTCATTTATTATATATGTTGTGGTCATAATCTGTAAGCCATTTGCATAGATGAGAAGCTATCACTGAAGAAATCACTTTATAAGGTACATTCACTCTGAAGTAAAGAAGAAGTGTTGTCCTTCAAATAAGTGTTAAAGTATAGTATAAATTAAAGATATTATAAAACAATTAGCACGGAGTCATGACCAAGAGTTAGTTTCCTTGTTTTAAATGGGACCAGAGGAGGTATTATCATGAATTTCTACATTTCATACTGATGGAATTGAATGCCACTGCACTATAGTGACGTTACTGTTGTTCATGAACCCTAACAATTCTTATTTTGTGACACTATTAAAGGATCTTAATTATAACTGCTGTCAAATTGAAAATTAGGAATATACTGGTAGATAAATCAATAATTTAAAAAAAATTCATCTGACAAACTGAAAACTGGACATGTTTCATAATAAGTCTGATATGAGGCATAATTAGTAAATAATCTACTATTGCCTTTCTACCATGACAAATGTTCTCCTATAGTGCTGTCTGATTTAATCAACTGCCAAAATCCTTATAACCTGACCTGACATTTATTGTAGCAGTTATCTTTGTAGAAGGTAACAATGTGATAGTTATAAGGTAACAATGTGACAGTAATAAGGTAACAATGTAATAGTAATAAGGTAACAATGTAATAGTAATAAGCATTTACACATCACACAATAAAAATTGAAACAACATCGGAAGAACATTTGCTTGCACTTTCCACCAGAAGAGTTCCATTACATGTGATCCTATACAGTCTGGAGTTGATCTGGTACTTACCACCAGAAGAATCCCATAACTTGTGTACTCTATACAGTCTGGAGTTGGTCTGGTACTTACCACCAGAAGAATCCCATAACTTGTGTACCCCATACAGTCTGGAGTTGGTCTGGTACTTACCACCAGAAGAATTCCATTATTTATGCACACTATATGCCTGGACTTGGTCTGGTACTTACCACTCAAAAAGCTCCAATATCTGTGATCCTATAGTACCTGAAGTTTGTATGGTACTTACCACCAGAAGAATCCCATTACTTGTGACCCTATACAGCCTGGAGTTGGTCTGGTACCTGTTGAAGTTACCAGAGTTTAGGACTATGAGGTAGGTCACACCATCAATAGTGAAGGACTGGGCAGCCTCCACGCCATCAGTTTCAACAGTCTGGGAAAAAGATGTAAAATTGCTAAATACATGCTAATTAATACATTATACACTCCGAAACTGATACACATTGTTGGAGGGAAAGAAGGTACAATCAATATTCAAACCGTACCACATTAGTCCTATTCTATAATCTTATGCATGGAATGAATAGATTTCTAACCTGACATCTGTCATGAAATATACCTTCAAATCACTTTACTTATAGCCACTGTTTATACATCACAAAACATGTTTAGAATTACTTTTAAAGTCTATTTACATTTTTAATTGAATGTATGACTTGTGCAATATTAAATCATTATGCTGTAAAAGATGTCATGGTAATATTAAATCATTATGCCATAAAAGATGTCATGGTAATATGAAATTGTTATGCCATAAAAGACGTCATGGTACTATTAAGTCATGATGCCATAAAAGATGTTATGGTAATATGAAATTGTTATGTCATAAAAGCTGTCATGGTACTGTTAAGTCATGATGCCATAAAAGATGTCATGGTAATATAAAGTCTTGATGCCATAAAAGATGTCATGGTAATATTAAGTCATAATGCCATATGAGATGTCATGGTAATATTAAGTCATAATGCCATAAAAGATGTCATGTTAATATTATGTCATTATGCCATAATATGCCATGGTAATATTAACTTATAATGCCATAAAGATGTCATGGTAATATTAAGTCTGATGCCATAAAAGATCTCATGGTAATATTAAGTCTGATGCCATAATAAATGTCATGGTAATAAAGTCATGATGCCATAAAAGATGACATGGTAATATCAAGTCATTATTCCATAAAAGATGTCACGGTAATATTAAGTCATAATGTCAAAAAAGATGTTATTTTATTATTAAGTCATGATGCCATAAAAGATGTCATGTTAATATTAAGTCATTGTGCCATAAATATGCCATGGGGTAATATTAAGTCATAATGCCATACAATATGTCATGGTAATATTAAGTCATTATGCCATAAATATGCCATGGTAATATTAAGTCATAATGCCATAAAAGATGTCATGGTAATATTAAGTCATAATGCCATAAAAGATGTAATGACATCAAAGAAGGAAAGGCATAATGCATCTAAATTTACATAAATTATTTTGATATATTACTTTACTTCTTTTTAAAAGCTGAATCTGATATTATTCTGTACTCATTTTATATCATAGCTTATAAAAATCTTACTGAATAAAGATTTAACCCTAAAGGCATTATGCTCAAAGTATCTAAATGTACTTCTAAGTCATATTGGTATTACAATTTCTTCATTTAATAAATAAGAATCTTAGTTTATTTCCATTTCTTCTAAATTCTGTACAATGTCAATTCTCTGTGAATGACTCTTTTCTACCAAAAGCTTTGGGATAAAAAAATTTCTTAACAAAATTTCAAATACATGATCCTTTCCATCAACAATTTACAAATGAATGGTTTATTTTCATGTTAACTAAAACTTAAAGGATGACCAGGTTTACATCATTAAGTAAGAGATATGATGATGAATCATCCCATATTGGAATTATGTCAGTATATGTGCAAATGGAGAATGAATGATACCTTGCATAGAAAAAATAAGGTGAAGAATATAACATTTATTCATAAAGGATAATACATGATCAATGGGGACCAATATATTCTATCTTGTCTTGTATTTGATCAGATGATACATAA
Organism: Megalonaias nervosa; assembly: GCA_016617855.1. Lineage (NCBI taxonomy): Eukaryota > Metazoa > Mollusca > Bivalvia > Unionida > Unionidae > Megalonaias > Megalonaias nervosa. The sequence goes on along the minus strand of JAECUM010095186.1, from coordinate 95,283 downwards.
CACTTTGACAGACAAGATAAGATTGGATTCATAGAGAACACTATATTTTATCATGTTCTGTATTTGATTAGACAATACATAATGTTCTGTATTCAATGTGACAATACATAATACTTTTACAGACAAGATAATATCGGATTCATAGAGAACAATATTTTTCATCATGTTCTGTATTCGATTTGACGATACATAATACTTTTACAGACAAGATAATATCGGATTCATAGAGAACAAAATATTTTATCATGTTCTGTATTAGATTAGACAATACATAATACTTCTACAGACAAGATAATATTGGATTCACAGAGAACAAGATAGTTTATAATGTCCTGCATTTGAGTGGAATTTTTAAAGTATAAATCTGTTCCTATAAAGTAAAATTTGTTAAAGAATAAATTTGTTTAAGATTATCTTTTATAAAAACACTTTCTCAAAGTTTAAAACTAAACATTTATATAAATCTACATTAAAAAGCTACCTGTTGCTAAGTGGACATTGTTTCTACATCCCAAAGGTGGCTGCCCAATGTTGGTTGAACTTTGATATTCCAAGTTCCTTCTCAGAAAATACACAAAATGTATTTGTACCAAACAGAACAATTGTGAAAATCTAACCTGTACTGGAGTTAATTCCCCTTGCCACCTGAAAAGTGTTGTCTGACTCAGATTGTTGAGGTCAACTGGAATGGTTGATCCATTAGAACCTGGTCTTGTAACCAGCTCTCCTATCACTGATGACTTCAGCATCAAGAAGTATGTGGTACCATTGACAGAAAATGTGTACCAGCCACCAATGTCACGGGCATTCAGTACTTGTAATGGCGCCAGCATGACCTGATTGATGTCTGCTGCAATAGTTGCTGTACCTGGCTCTGTAGCCACATCTACCATGACCTGACCCTCAACACCCTGTGTCCTCACCAAATCAAACTGGATCAATCCAACACCTTCCTCTACAGAGATCTCACGCATCCTGGATATTAAAAGAGTAATCCAGTCAAACTGGAATAGCATATGATATCTTTTAATATGAGAGAAAGTAAAGCTAAAAAAACTACACAGCATAAACTGAGTTTTATTCTGAGTCTCCAATGACTGACCTATGTAAGATGATAAACCCATCTTACTTGTCTGAATATTTTAACAAGGTAAGCACCTGAGCTTATGAGCATAAAATGCAAAGTAACCTACAATTAATCAATGCAAGCTCCACTGATATATACAACTAGATACTAACTGCAGCAGTTTAAAACATAAATGAATTTCAAAGTGTCAGAAAACATCCATTCCATGATTTGTGCATTGTCACCTATCATTAAAGCTGCATTCACTCACCAAATAATGTAAATAGACATGGCATGACATGGTTTTTTGTTGCTTTTTCACCAAAAAATATCCTATTTATTTATAAACATGAATCTCATTATAAGTAAGAGCTCATTTCAAGTAGCCAGCAATATGCAAACTGGCATGTCCAAGCAAGGTAAGTTAAAAGCCTTGCATAGAGATCTGCTGACACAGGATGGACTCAACAGGATTCAAACCTGACACCCATTATTTGCAAGTCTAAGCTAATGATCAAGCTACCATGTAGAGAAAGGAAATATTATTGCAATATCATTGTACTCACTAAGACTGTAGAGTCTTGAACTCTCATTTATAAAATGTTGGAGTCCCACCTCATAAAATAGTAATAATAAGTACAAACATACATATTCCAAACAGTATAATAGTGTAAGATAGGAAGAACGGACCCCCTCCTTTTTCTCTGACTCCATAGAAACAGACAACGTAGATTCACTACCCAACACATCAGTACTGCTCAGAGGCCAAAGTCTGATTGCCCATGGTCCCATAAATTGAAAAGATAATTCACTTCCTGGTAATGGCTGTCTCCACACATCACAGAGATGAAGAGTAATGATAGTGAAGGAAGTGATGCTGATAATTGATTCCTTCCCCTATTCTGGCATGTATATGTTGACTCCCTGTCCCCAACATGATTGAATGACTGAATGGTAGCATAGTTGGGGAGGGGTTATTGACCCGATCTCTGACCTCATACTAATAGGCTCAAATGACCAATGATTAGTATTCTAAGACTGTTGATGGGTCAGTGAGTGGTTAGGCAACTATGATCAGCTGGAGGACCCCTCCTCAGAACTGATCGAGTGAGATCAATGCTCTCCCTTTCCAGAATGGGTCAATCAAATTGTCACTGTCATTGTGCTATGGCTTTGCAGAGGGTGATGCTCCACCCTCACAGGGGTTGGGGATGTGGTGGGTGGGAAGACCCTGAATTTAACCCTCTTCAGGAACAACTGGGAGAAGGATCCCATACCCTTCTGAGATTTAGGAGTGTTCTTTTCCAATGAAGAGCTAGTCTTCTTCTTCCTGATCCTAAGGGGCCAGAGAAGGATCACATACTCTCCAGGGATTGAGGAGTTTTTAGTCCTGTGGGAGTCAGAGAAGGATCCTGTGTGTACCTGAGATGAGGAAGAAGGCCCAGTTTGCTACGAGTGCAGAACAAGCAGATGTGGTGTTTAACCCAAGGGTTTTCCTGTGCCCACATTTAACCAAAGTCTGGGACATTATTCCTTCAGACTAAAATATTTTTGAAACCGGAAAAAATACATTAAAAAAAATGTTGTTAATTGATAACAAAAGGCTTCAGACCTCAAACTAACACAATTTAACACGAGTAATACTTTACCTGTCAATAGTGTTGTATGATATTAAGTGGTTAAAAACATATTATTGTGATAAGAGATAACAAAGAGTGGTGTGTGACCATTAAAACACACTAATAAAGAACATGACTGGAGACCTCTGAACACAATTATTTAGTAATAATTATGGCACGAGACACCCCCAAAAGCATCATGTAATACATACAACCAGATATATTGACAATATAATGGGACAAAAATGGAAGTCACCAATTCCGTCTGTGAAGAGAAGGTGATGCTTACCAGAAATATGTAATAAATAATTAAATTAATGAGAAAAATGACAAGTACGATCCTATTGCCAAAAAGGAAGGCACAAAAATCATCAATGTTCACATAAGAGTCTTATGTTATAAATACAATGATCTAGGAGTATAAACACTCTTATGAAAAACCCATTTGGGAAACCAGAATGCATCTTGGCTGTGGCAAATTTTCTGTGGTGAGTGGATGAATTAAACCAAACACAAATGGTTTAAAGTCCTAAATATTAAAATAGATAAGTACAGTTTCTTCTAGGAAATTTGATTAATTGGATATTCATTTTAAAAATATTAAATTTTTGCTCTCTGGACATATTGTCAATATATTTACCAACCAAATCTCCTAATTATTAAATAAACGATGATTTTAAAACCAGTCACATGAGATATAGGAGCTAGATACAAACATCATAAATCAATGCACATGTGAAGGCACTGTATGCATCAGATTGACTTTCATACTACAGTTTTAATGCAACCATAGTGACAAATTTGCATACATATACTCGAATCCTGGCATCCCTCAAACTCTAATGTACTACTCGTACAGACGCTTCATTAGTCCAGATGTAATAGCTTTAAAGATAGAGAGAATGTAACAAACAAATGGATTTTAAAAAAAACATACACTCAAGCATGAACATAAGGTCAGTGAAACAGTTTTAGTATAGTTGAGATATATCAACATATTATATTTTACTGAGTGTCCAAAATATGTAGGATGTAATAAAAGAATAGCAGAAAATATACAAGTAACATAAGCATGAAAATTGAGGTCAAAGTGATCTAGTTTTCGAATGAGCTGTTTTATTCATGTCGAGATGCGCCCACATTTAAATTTTCATATGTAGGTGGAAAAGGGTCCAAAATACTGAGGATCTAACATGTTAATAGCTGCAAATAAAACATTGAACATAAGTGTGAAAATTAGGTCACCAAGATATACTTTAATATGGTCCTATTCTAGTCCTTTAGATGCATATATATATATATATATATATATATATATATACACACACACACCAATTTTCATTAGTGTAAGTTGCATAGGGTACATGATATTGATGACAGAAATAGGAATGGCTTAAAGTGCAAAAGTCATTCAAGAATATAAAATTAGGTCAGAATGTCCTAGCTTTGATATGCTTTGGTTACTCACCTTGTGATGCACCTACACGACAAAGTCCATTAAACAAAGCCTAAGACAAAATGGTTGTAACAAATGAATGGCTAAAAATACAGAAGTCTGTTATGCATGAAAATTATGTCAAGGTGACCTTTTATGGTATAGTTAAGTTACGCATTTTATGATGTATCCACACACCATTTCTCATCAATATATGAGAAATAGGGTCAAAAATATTAAGCGCATCAAGAATGGATAGCTCAAAATACTAAAGTCAATTATGCACAGAAACTGTGTCAGTGATCCAAATGTTGTACTGCTGAGTTGCCAAATCATTCATCCTGATATTGATCTACATACAAATTTTCATGAGTGTAGGTAAAAAGGGTCCAAGATATTGAGTTATGAATCAATAGCTGACATAGGTTACAGAGACATAGTTTTCGTATGGTTTTATCCCTTATTATACTTTCACAAACCAATTTTCATAAATAAAGGTCCAGGATATTGAGGACATAATGAATGAATGGCTGAAAATAGAAAAGTCCCTCAACTATGAAAATTAGGTCACAATGACCTAGTCTGGGTTTGGTTTAGTTAACCCTGTTGAGATGCATCCACATACTAATTTTCATGAGTGTAGGTGAAATAGATCCAAGACACTGTGTGCATAATGAACTGTTGGAATATCACAAGTCAATCAAGGGCAAAAATTAGGTCATGTTGACCCAGTTCTTATGTGGCTCAGTTACTCTTCTTGAGATGCATCCACATACTAATTTTCAAGGGTGAAGGTGAAATAGGATCCTAGAAACAGGGCATAACAAAAAAATGAACACACCTAAGGACATATGAAGGAACACACAAACCAGCAAAATGTTACATCCCCTCCTAACTTTGATGGCAAGGGATAATAATAAAAAATACCAACACAGTCAAAAACCGAAAGACCACGTGAACATAATGCATATTTACAATCTTTTTTAAAACATCCACATCAATACTATTATCAGAGAAAAACACCAGGATTTCACAAAATTAAACAAGCTGCACTAGATGATGTAGATAGATTTTGGTGATAAGATAACAGTTTTAAAAAGATATTATTGATAGCTTAAAATAGCAATCCTGTCATATTAATTTAAAATTGCTTTTGGAAGGGAATGCAGTGTGACAAGGATTTATATCAATGAAGGCAGTGATTAAAAGAAACATGTATTCTAACACATCTGCAGTTGGTCAAACATCAAAATTTGCAGCAGCAAAATCTAGTATTAAATGCTGTCTGAAACTATGATGCCACTGTGACAATATCAATCACTCTTTGATGTAATGCCATAGAGAAATTACAGTTTTGCACAATTTTGGAAAAATTGTCCAAAAGTGTTAGAATTGTTGTTCCAGTCTTGAGTGTGAAGATCTGTGGACATGAATGATGGTTTTACAGTCACTAAGTTGCATTTTACCATCTGTGTGATGTATTGGTGGTAAAATTCCATTTGTGACAACAGAACCACCATTAATTTCCTCAAATATTCAAATACATGGCTTTTATCTTGTAAGTGTTACCCATGGAATATGAGCTATACAGCCTGCTGAAGTTCTGTCTTGGAAATTGATTTTAAAAAAGTTTAGATTAATGGCACATCAGCACAATATATGGTACTTTATGCACACACCCAAAAAACTCTCAATAACAACAGTTTGTATGGTCCTTGTGACAAGTCTCAGCGCACTGGGCTAATGACCGAAGTAATCTGTGCTTACTTTCCCAGTGATGAACATTTACCAAGTCTAAGCAACATACATACCTGGAGTCATCAGGGGCAATGATATGGGTCCTTGGTGTGGTGAAATTGGGAATATTTACTTGAATCTGGCAGAGTAAAGACTGATCAGTCCATTAGGGACATAACAGTGCAGAAAAAAGAGTCCTTCATAAAGGCAACCCCAGCTGAAAATGTGTACCTAGTCCCAGCAAAATACAGAATGATAAGCCTATCAAAGAACTAGTTATGGGCTACAATAAAGGTCCTCAGTTGACATGTATCAGGTGAGAATGTTTATTAAGTCCATCTATAAATCAGTTTTTTATCAGACCTTTGGAGAAACATATGGACAATGATTAGAGTCCTCAGTTTGAATGTTCTCAGTTGGGAATGTTTAAAAGTGTAATCAGTGTAAAGACTTAATCATGGGAAGCAATCATAACAGCCGTCAATGTGAGTTTTTTGAGCTGGAAAAATATATCAGGTCCAAGAAGAATACAGACTGGCAATTCAGTTTACAGGGACTTGTTAGGTTCACTGACCGAATCCTCTGTTCAGGTATTTCCAATTCCATATATATATACCTGGTCCCAGCAGCATAAAGACTGATCAGTCCATTTGGGGAGTCATTGGGTTCAATTACAAGAGTCCTCTGTACAGGAGTCCCCAGTTTGGCACTGGTCCCTGGGTCCAACAGTTGCAGAGTAAACCTCTCAGCATCCTCAGGAATGGTATCATCCAGTACCTGCAGGGTCAGTGTAGAAGTGGACTGAAATGAAAAATATTGTATTGGCCCTCTGGCTACAGTGTAGCAATGGACTGAAAAGAAAAGATTTTATTGGCCTTCTGGCTACAGTGTAGAAATGGACTGAAAAGAAAAGATTTTATTGGTCTTCCGGCTAGAGTGTAGCAATGGACGGAAAAGAAAAATATTGTATTGGCCCTCTGGCTACAGTGTAGCAATGGACTGAAAAGAATTGACTGTATTGTCCTTCTGGCTACAATGTAGCAATGGACTGAAAAGGAAAGATTTTATTGGCCCTCTGGCTACACTGTAGCAATGGACTGAAAAGAAACAATTTTATTGGCCCTCTGGCTACATGTTCATGCTGTAGACAAGGATCTGAATTACTCCATATGGGTCTTCTGTACACCCATATTCAGATTACTCTTATCTTAACACTTATGAGACACTTGTGCTTGCATTTGTATAGCTTAATAGAGTGGTTGTTGCTGCTTCAAATTCTTTATTTGTAATGAATCATCCAAAACCATGACATGGTGAATAACTTCACAAAAACACTAAATTTAATTAAAGCATAAGTTTCATTCAGCATGCTGAAAGTGTTAAAAAAAGATTTTGCAGCCATGGCAATGGAATCTATAACCACTAACATTAAAAATTAAAAGAAAAACACATCCAACTTGTTGATATATATCTATTTATAAATATTAATGCAGATGAATCAAACTTATCATTAAATGCAATTTTTGAAAGATATGAAAGAGCTAGCATGTTAAATTTTACTTTCATATTCTTGTTCTCTTAACACAAGTGATTATGACTTGAAGAAACTCGCATAACAAACATGGAAACAAAAAACAAGTCCACATTAACACCATAACCATGTTTGTTTTTCATGCTATTTAGTAAAAATTAAAGCTGCCAAACAGTTTATTCTTAAAATATTCAAGGTACTAGTAATGAGTGCAGTGGATCCACATTAAATAATAGGATGTAAAATAGTCAGACATTAAGAAATGTAAATAATTTAGTAACTTCAAATAAATGTTGATTCACAGTAACCTTAATTTTTTGGCTGGACTGAAAATTAATTATTTCATGACAGGTACATGTGTACAGCCTATGAATGAGAGATGAATCAGGCTGCATAATGAACAGCATCTCAGATCTAGAGTTCATTTTACATACCTGTCTGTCCTGAAATGTGACAGATCCCTGCATGGGTGAGATATCATTCCGGTTCCCTGCAAGTTCAGGAATTATCTCGAATGGAACATTTAACAATCCATATATTCCAGGGCCTCTCATGACCACAATGTTCACACTAGACATGTTAGAATTGTCTCCCCCTGGCTCATCTAAAATCAGGACTGCATCACTTTCCAGCCTGACCACGCCACCAGGTACATCATTGGCAAGAATCGTCACGGAGGCTGAAATATTGGACAAAGGTAAGAGACATTTCTATAACAATAAACTTCTACTGAAATATTGGATAATGGAAATAAACATTTATATAACAGCAAACTTCTGTTTAAATATTTAAGGTAATAAATATTTTGAAAATAGGAAACTTCTTTTGAAGTCAAAGAAACCAGACTAGATAAAGGTAGTATATATTTCTGTAACATCAAACTTCTTTTGAAAACAAAGAAACCTGAATGGATTACTTAGAACATTGCATCTGAATACAGAATGCTAGACAGACTGGATTGTTTAGAACACTGCATCTGAATACAGAGTGCTGTGCTAGATAGACAATAATGTTATCATAGGTCTGTTTGGATAAATAACTATACATTCATGCAATTCTATTATGTTTATGAATCAGTTATTTCCCTTTGTGAAGATGAATTAAACAAGCTGTATCACAAAATCAGATCTTTCCAGTTTGGTAGGATTAGTTCAGGTTCATCAAATCTGCTTCATGCTTCTGAAATTCAATCCAATAATGAGTTAGAACTCAAAATTAGCACACCTGTCTCAGGATCTTCTCCCTTCGTAATGACCTTCACTTTTGAGAAAGGGACTTAACTACTGCATGATAAGCACTGATGTGGGTAAAGTTTCATTAAATTATCTTTGGGGTTAAAACTGACGACAACAAAAAGAAGCCAGACTTATATGATCCCTCATAGTGACCTTGACCCTAGGACTAAATAAACATAGTGACCTTGACCCTAGGACTAAATAAGCAAGATACTGTTAAATTATATAAAAGTCTAACCTTTTATAAAAAAAGTTTCCTGCAAAGTTTTTAAAATTTCATGTCATAGTTTACATCTAATGTAGATATGTATTTATCAACTTACACCTGAATCTGTTGTAAGTGTAATAACCTGAATCTGTTGTAAATGCAATAATCTGAATCTGTTGTAAATGTAATAATCTGAATCTGTTGTAAATGTAATAACCTGAATCTGTTGTAAATGTAATAATCTGAATCTGTTGTAAATGTAATAATCTGAATCTGTTGTAAATGTAATAATCTGAATCTGTTGTAAATGTAATAATAGCTTTCTTTAGTTCATGCAGTCACTCAAGTCACCAAAACATTAATAAACTGTCCATTTACGTGATGCTGCAACGTCAGAGAAGGGAGTCAGATACAAATTTAATTAGTACACTGATTTTTGTAAGCAAACATTTGAAAATTGAGATTTATTGTAATATTTTGATTATCTACCAATTTTGACAAACCAATACTGATTTTATTTCTGAGGTTGATGATATTGATGTATACAATCCAGTATGTGTTAAATGAAAGTCATGTAACTACAGTGCACCACTCTGAGTATGTAATACCAATGTGGTAACTGTAGCACACCACTGTGTAATACCAATGTAGTAACTAAAGTGCACCACTCTGTATGTAATACCAATGTGGTAACTATAGTACAGTACACCTCTCTATGTAATACCAAAGTGGTAACTGTAGTGCACCACTGTGTATGCAATACCAATGTGGTAACTACAGTGCACCACTCTGTGTATGTAATACCAATGTAACTACAGTGCACCACTGTGTACGTAATACCAATGTGGTAACTACAGTGCATGACTCTGTGTATATAATACCAATGTGGTAACTACAGTGCACGACTCTATGTATATAATACCAATGTGGTAACTACAGTGCACCACTGTGTATGTAATACCAATGTGGTAACTACAGTGCAGTACTCTGTGTTTATATTACCAATGTGGTAACTACAGTACACAACTCTGTGTATGTAATACCAATGTGGTAACTAAAGTGCATGACTGTTTATATTACCAATGTGGTAACTACAGTGCAGCACTCTGTGTTTATATTACCAATGTGGTAACTACAGTGCATGACTGTGTTTATATTACCAATGTAGTAACTACAGTGCACCACTCTGTGTATGTAATACCAATGTGGTAACTGTAGCACACCACTGTGTATGTAATACCAATGTGGTAACTGTAGTGCACCATTGTGTATGTAATACCAATGTGGTAACTACCGTGCACGACTCTGTGTATGTAATACCAATGTGGTAACTACAGTGCATGACTCTGTGTGTATAATACCAATGTGGTAACTACAGTGCACCACTCTGTGTATGTAATACCGATGTGGTAACTACAGTGCAGCACTCTGTGTATGTAATACCAAGGTGGTAACTACAGTGCACGACTGTGTATGTATTACCAATGTGGTAACTACAGTGCACAACTCTGTGTTTATATTACTAATGTGGTAACTACAGTGCAGCACTGTGTTTATATTACCAATGTGGTAACTACAGTGCACAACTCTGTGTATATAATACCAATGTAGTAACTACAGTGCAGCACTCTGTGTTTATATTACCAATGTAGTAACGACAGTTTACCACTCTAACTGTAGTAATTCATAATAGGTACCATTGAAGCATTTTGATCCTATTGATTTTAATGTTTGTGATTGACACATTAATTTCCAGTTCTGCTTTTAATTTTCCTCAACTTTCTATAATACAACATAAAATAATAATGAAAACATTGTTATGACATGTGCAGGCTAAGTTTGGTTAATTAAATAATTATTATTTTTATGAGAAGACAGACAAGTTAATGAACTCACAACACTCAAGGAATTTTTATAGATACATCCACAAACTGGGTTCGATAACATTCCATTTATATTGCTTTGTGTTATCATGCACACAAGCCAGTACAGCTACAAATCAGGGTCAGGATCTTTAACCTTAAAACAAATGTTAGAGTGCCAAATATCAATTGGTTTATTGGAATGTAGCAAACAAAATGCCAAAGTATGACCAAAATTAATTTCTATATGCATAAGTCACTGTATTCATAAAGCAAATGATGTAAATACAAGTAATGACCTTTCACTTGACACAAAGTTCAATTAGGCCTGGTATTTATACTGACCTTCAAAAAAGTATGGACATGTTGGTGGTCTGATCCACATCATTTTCCTTCAGGAGCATGTACATAGTGCACTAAGTGTTTTAGTGAAAAGCCATTTCAGTGCCACCTTTCACGCCAGGAGAAGTAGTGATAAGATTTTCAAACTGGCTACTAAGGTGCTATGCTAGAAGACAGTTGAGCACCCATTTTCATTACAAAAGAGTCACATATTGCAAAAGTATTTTTGTGAAAACTCTATGCCAATATGACCATCCATTCTGGAAAAGTAGCCATATAAAGATTTTCCTGACAGCCATCAAGACAGCCATTTTGGAGACTGTATCAGCATTATTTTAATACAGCAACTAATACATACTGAAAAACAGGATTTCAAAAAAAAGAAAACATGCAGATATGGCCATCTATTCAGCTGAAGTAATGAGATTGATTTCAGGAAGTGATACTGACAGCATTTTCCATTAGAACCAATTACAAATAATGAGATGTGGTTTATTGAAAACCCGATGTTGATATCACCATACTTTCAAGAGATTCTGAAGTAGTTATAACAAATTTCAAGACAACTGTCATGGACATCATTCTGGAGGTCTAATTAGTAGCATCTTTATTTAGGAATACCTAGATATCACAAGGTGGTTTTCAGTGAAAACCTCAATCCTATGATAAGGAGTAGTAAAATGATTTTCAAGATGGCTGCTATAGTGATCATATTGGGGGTCTGATTAAAACTCTTTTCATTCAGGACTAACTACATATCATAAAAAGTCTTTTTGCCATGGGATGTGTTCAATGATGCTGTTCTCAGGACATGGACATCTTTTAAAACAGTGCAGTTTAGTAAAATAATGTCTGACTTTATATGTCTTTTTGGAGAATTTTTGCAATATGTGACTGTAAGGGTGCAAATTTCTGTTGATCTATTAAGAGCACATTAATTTGGGCAGGTGAACAATTAATTAGATTTATGGGGACCGGCGCATGTTTAAATCACCATAATGCATGGATTTGTAATGTCTGTGTCATGCAAGAGAACAATTCTTAATTAAACATTCGTTTATTTAACCGTCAGACAGACTGATCTTGTATCAGAATTGTCAGAATTTGAGATTTTCCAGAATTAGTTATTTGGGAATTTAGAGGTCAAAAGGCACCTAGTTATTAAAGGCGAGAAAGATATTTAATCCAGATTGGTTTCGCTAGATAAGGGGCATAATTCCCACACGAAAATCCTTGGTTTTAATACGTCCCATCACAAACATTTAGTCAGGCTACACTTTTCTGCAAGAGAAAACAAAGGTAGAAGACTCCGAGTTTGAATTTAGAAGAAATTCACTCGTAAATAATTATCCAAGGGATTGGACGTCTGGAAAGTCAACGGACATGATTTTGGTGGTAGAAGCGCGCGAAGCTTGAAAACACAAGGTGAAATAGCTCTATGGACGGACCCACATACCGACCTATCGAAGTATCTACGTATCACGTACTTACATATCCATCTACCCACACAAAGTTCAAGGGCCAAAAGAGGCGAGACAATAGAGAGTTTGGAGAAGGGAAAAGTGGAAAGGACCAAGACGAACAGTCCCAGAACAGTTGGAGAACAGTCACAGTGAATTTGGAATGAACCGGAAATAATCAGGTTATGAAGTTGTACCAGGGCAATGGCTTCGATTGTTCACTCAATTCTATGATGAACTAATTCTATCATTTAAAACAGATTGGCTATTTATATAAGCATATTTGTACTTTGAAATTCGGTGAATGATTTATTTCAAAAAGAAGTGTATCTTCCTATTGTAATGCATTATCACGGTTGTTTCTGTAATTGATTAAATTGTTATTTTTTTCATGTACGGGGGTTCGTGTCATTCTGTTTTATACATCTGCTCAGATCTCTATCTATCCCACCTATAAGTTTCACACTTTATATTGATATTTACTCGATCCAGGCAATAACACCGAAGGCGAACACCCTCTAAATAACGATAACCAAATTCCACTACACCCACCCCCAACAAAGTGGGGGCCAATACGTAACAAAGTGGGCGCTCGTCTAAGGATCAGAACATTTTATTTGAGTAAAGAGTCTGAGCAAATATAGAACAGAATAAGTGTCTAAACATTGATAATTTCAATAGTACTTTTCAAGAAATAGCGATCAGAGTGAATCGAATCATTGTCTGCTTATTTTTTTTATATATATTCTGTGCATGCATTTTTCTTGCCATTCTTTCATATTGTGATGGAAATATTGTAAGAGATTGAGGCAATTTCCTTGCTGTTCGTGTCGTATTCTAAATTTGTGAAGTGAAAGTGAAGAATTACCTTTGTATTCTCTTGGGAGAAGAGATATTTAGGCCAACCCCACAGTAGTAAATTCCGCCTTGTTTAGTGTGGGAGCGTTACGATTAATTTGGGAAGACATTCCAGCGGTGTACTGCCCGTTTATTGATTGTTGTTGCAAGGAGTAGTCTGGTTAAATTTAGTAGGCCATACTAGATATAAGATAAATACGTGTGGGGCTATTTTTGAGTAGGGCAATAAAACTTGAATGTAGGTAAAGAACTTAATTCTTGTGTCACTGTACAAGTAGACGATGATGGCAACAGACAGACAATTAGTTAGAGAATTCAAGTTGATTGGTAAGGACGAACTGGGTTACGAAGGGGCCCACTTGGCTGAATTTGTTGAGCGGAATGTTAGAGAACACAAGAAGCAGTAGGCAGCGGAACAAGAGAAAAACAGACAACCAGCTGAGGGCGAATGAGAGAAAGAAAGACAAGCAGCTGAGCGTGAATGAGAGAAATACAGACAGGTAGTGGAAGCTGAGCAGGAACGAGAGCTCAAACTAGCCAAATTGCAGGCCAAAGAAAAATCTAGAGAACGCAAACATATATTAGGCATGGAGAGACTGAGGATCGAAGCAGAGTCTCGAAGGGGTGAAGACCTAAATGAATGAACAGGACCCAGAAGTAGGCAATCTAAAGACAGACAACCAATACAGATCACCATGCCCATGTTCAATGACAAGGACGAGATCACTGACAACTTTTTGACACAGTTCGAAAAGTTGGCACTGGTTCAACAGCTACCCAAAGACCAGTGGGCTATCAATGTTTCGGCATTCTGACAGGGAGCCGCGAAAGACATCTAACATAATATGACGCCAAACGAGGTAGGCGACTACAATGCTTTGAAGAAAGCGCTACTACGGCACTATCAGCTGTTGGTGGAAACATTTCGGAAACTCTTTAGAGGATCATTGAAAAGAGCTACCAAAACGCACGCGCAATTCCATAACCGCATACGCATAATTTTTGATAAATGGATGAAAATGGCTGGTACTGCGCTAATGTATGAAGGCATACATGAGGAAATTTTGAAAGAGCATGTCTTAAGTACATACTGGAAAGACTCAATAGTGTTCTTAGCAGAGCATGAATTCTCAACCTTGGATGATGTAAGGGTGATGGCCGAGCGCTATGAGAGAACGCACTCGCGTCCAACCACCTGGGGTGGCTGGGACTGACCTGGCATCAATGAGCATAGAAAGACCACTGAGGTGGTACCCCAAAGACGGAATGGTCAGAATGGTGGGAGACCAGGGGCCGGAAATCCCAGCTGAGAACATTTCCGTGGGTAGGGGAAGACTCAGGGGGCAGAGAAGGATACTACAGGGAGGAAAGGTGAGCCGGTGTGTTACAGCTGCAACAAACCAGGCCATGTTGTTATGGATTGTAGGAAGTATCGTCCGACAACGATTAATTCGGTAATTACGAATACTGTTAAGGAACAGAACACAGTGGAGTTGACTAACACAGCGGTAGCTACGGTAAATGGTGAGAGGGCAACCATACTGTTTGATACTGGCTGTAGTTATCTGGCCTTGGTAGATAGTAGATATGTCAAGCCTGGAGATTATACAGGCGAGACGGTTGAAGTCCAGTTTGCTAACGGAATGAAAGAGTTGTTCCCGGTCGTTAACATTGATCTTAATTCGCCGTATGTAAAGGGACGAATTCAAGCAGCGTGTTTGTCTGGACTGTCTCATGACGTAATATTAGGGTGTAGGTATGTGCTGCCCCAGCCTAACCCTATGACGTGTACACCTGTACACGTGGGGTCCATTGAGACAAGGGCTATGAAGCAAAGGTCAAGGTCAAAGCCACTAAGACCCATGACTTCGCCCATAGACAATTTGCTACCTGGCAAGTTGAGGAAACTTCAAGAGGAAGATTTGTGTCGCGACATGGTACGCAGGTACGCAAAAGATGGGTCCATACGGAAATTGCCAGACGGCGAGGTAAAGTTTGCGACAAAATGCGGTATTTTGTACCTGTACGCCAGGAAAGAGACTGATACATTTAAACAAGTTGTTGTGCCTATAGTGAAGTGAGCAGAAGTGCTTAGACAGGCACATGAGGGTCTACTTGGAAGCCACATGGGCATAGCAAAGACCAGGGAGAGGTTAGTGAGGGAATTCTACTCGCCAGGTGTATACGGGGATGTTCAGAGGTTCTGTTTGTCATGTGACAAGTGTCAGCGGGTGGCACCTAAGACCTCCCTTCGCCCAGTGCCACTAGGAACCACCCCACTGATTGACAAACCTTTCTCAAGGGTGGCAATGGACCTAGTAGGTCCAATAAAGCCGGCGGCAGAAAGCAGAAATCGTTATATACTAACGATAGTAGATTACGCCACCCGGTACCCGGAAGCCGTGGCCTTGAAAACCATTGACTCAGTCACAGTGGCTGAGGCCTTGTTAGGAGTTTGGTCGAGAGTTGGTGTCACTGAGGAGATACTGACTGACCAGGGGACGCAGTTTGTGAGCCAGGTGATGGAAGAGGTAAATAGATTACTGTCCATTAGACACCTGACAACTACCCGGTATCACCCGCAGTGCAATGGTTTGGTGGAGCATTTCATTGGAACATTGAAACAGGCTCTGAAGAAGCTCTGTGAAGGTCGACCCACGGATTAGGATCGATACCTCCCTGCGATACTTTTTGCGTATCGAGAAGTATCACAGGCTAGTTTGGGTTTTTCACCTTTCGAATTAGTCTATGGGAGAACAGTCAGGGGATCCATGGCTGTATTAAAACAGATATGGACAGATGAACAAGTATCCAAGGAAGTGCGAACAACATACCAATATGTTGTTGATCTATGCAAGAAGCTGGAAGAGGTTACTAAATTGGCTCAGGAGAATCTCCGCGACGCAAGGGGGCGTCAAGCCAAATATTACAATAAAAGGACAAAGGAATGTCACTTCAAGGTGGGTGACAAGGTGTTGTTGTTGCTGCCATTAGAGCACAACAAACTTCAAGTCTCATGGAGGGGACCATTCGTGGTAACAGAGAAAAAGGGTGGGCAGAACTACCGTATCCGGGTAGGAGACAAGGAGAAGCTGTACCACGTAAATCTCCTGAAACGTTACCGTGAAAGAGAGACACCCATAGAGTTCATGGTTGCTACAGTGGTGACGGAAGAACCCAACGACAATGGAGGAGAGGTGGAAGTACTCCCTAGTTGTCCTCTGACGAAGGAAGAAACCTACATCGACGTTGTCCTTGACGGGATGTTAACGTCAGAGCAACGTAAGGAAGTGGAGTCGTTACTCCAAGACTACTCAAGCGTCTTGACAGAACGGCCTGGCAAGACGGAGTTGGAGGAGTTCACCCTAAAGCTACTGGTTGAGAAGCCGGTGAAGTTGAAACCATATCCATTACCCTATGCGAAACTAGAAACTGTCCAAAATGAAATTCAAGCTATGATAGACTTGGGAGTTATAGAACCACCTGAGTCGGCGTATAGCTCTCCTGTTGTGTTGGTACAGAAGAAAGAGAGTACACACAGATTTTGCGTCGATTACAGGAAGTTAAACAGGATCACGGAATTCCAGGTAGAACTGTTACCTGATCCTGAGTCCATATTTGCCGGGGTGACCGTGAAGTATTTTTCGAAAATTGATCTAAGGGATACTGGCAAATTCCAGTTTGGAATGAAGACAGAGCAAAACTTGCCTTCGCAACTCCAGATGGGACCTACCAGTGGGTAGTCATGCCATCCGGGGTCCAGAATGTGCTGAGTGTCTTCACGCATATGATGCAAAAATTACTTGAACCGTTAAGGGGGACTGGAATTTCAAACTTCATGGACGATTTACCCTTAGTGACAGCTACTTGGGATGATCATATCATTTTGCTGCAAGACATTTTAGAGTGACTTTGACAAACGGGACTGACTGCACATCCATCTAAGTGCCATGTAGGGTTTAGAAAACTAACCTACCTAGGTCATATCCTTAGCGAAGAAATGTTAACCCCAGATAGTTCAAAGGTCGACCAACTTAGGGACTCAGTACGACCAACCACTAAGACGGAAGTTTGATCTTTCTTGGGACTGGCACGGTATTATCGTCACCGTGTTGCTAACTTCAGCGCTATTGCAATCATATTGACTGACTTGACTCGGAAAAAAACTCCCACAAAAGTTATATGGACAGACGCATGTGAACGAGCATTTCAGACGTTGAAGGAAAGACTGACGTCATACGCAGTAGTGAAATTGCCTGATGTGACACGAGATTTTGTCTTACGTACTGACGCTTGTGATAAAGGTTTAGCAGCAGTGCTATTACAAGAGCATGATGGAAACTTATTCCCAGTTGCCTACAGTAGCAGGAAATTGTCAACTGCAGAACGCAATTATTCAGTCTCTGAGAAAGAATGCTTGGCAATTATCATGGGATATCTAAATTCCAACGTTATCTGTATGAACAAAAATTTATTTTAGAAACTGACCACCAATCACTCGCCTATTTAGCTTAAGCTAAGTTGACCAGTGGACGATTAATGAGATGGTCATTATTTCTACAGCAGTACCAAGTCCAGGTACGGTATATTAAGGGCAATGAGAATGTAGGGGCTGGTTGCTTAAGTAGACTAGGGACGTCTGAGGTGAAGGGTTCACCTGAGGACGTGTATGTGAATCAGATTAGATCTCCAAAACATTTGGAGACTAAAAATCCCTGATTTTACTCTTCAAGGGGGGACCTATGTAAGGGTGCAAATTTCTGTCGATCTATGAAGAGCACATTAATTTGGGCAGGTGAACAATTAATTAGATTTACAGGGACCGGCGTGTGTTTAAATCACCATAACGCACGGATTTGTAATGTCTGTTTCATGCAAGAGAATGATTCTTAATTAAACATTCGTTTATTTAACCATCAGACAGACTGATCTTGTATCGGAATTGTCAGAATTTGAGATTTTCTAGAATTAGTTATTTGGGAATTTAGAGGTCACACAGACTACAAATTTGGCGCCTAGTTATTAAAGGCAGGACAGATATTTAATCCGGATTGGTTACGCTAGATAAGGGGTGTGATTCCCACACGAAAATCCTTGGTTTTAATATGTCCCATCACAAAAGTTTAGTCAGTCTACACTTTTCTACAAGAGAAAACAAAGGTAGGAGACTCCGAGTTTGAATTTAGAATAAATTCACTCGTAAATAATTATCCAAGGGATAGGATGTCTGGAAAGTCAACGGACATTATTTTGGCGGTAGAAGCGAGTGAAGCTTGAAAACACAAGGTGAAATAGCTCTACAGGACGGACCCACGTACCTACCTATCGAAGTATCTATGTATCACTTACTTACATATCCACCTACCCACACTAAGTTCAATATAATATTTATATAAGTATATTTCTGTTTTGAAATTTGGTGAATGATTTATTTCAAAAAGAAGTGTATCTTCCTATTGTAATGCATTATCACAGTTGTTTCTGTAACTGATTGTCATTTTTTTCATGTACGGGCGCTCATGTCATTCTGTTTTATATATCTGCTCAGATCTCTATCTATCCCACCTATAAGTTTCACACTTTATATTGATATTTACTCAATCCAGGCAATAACACTGAAGGCGATCACCCTCTAGATAACGATAACCAAATTCTACTACACCCACCCCCAACAAAGTGGGGGCCAATACGTAGCAGTAACCTTTAATCTTTCGTCTCATGGTGCATATTTACTTTTGGATGGAGGGGGTTGTCTTCCTGAGGACTTGACAAATGTTTTGCCTTTATAATTTTGGCTGCCTAGGTTTTGTTTTGGCACTATATAGTCAAGATTGTGCTGATGTGTCATTAAACCCCCCCCCACCTGAGCCATCAATAGTACGAGTTGTTAGTTCAATCTTTGGTACAATCATGATAAAACAAATAAATACATAAACTGTGAACTTCTGTTAAGTTGAAGATGACTGCCTTACCTCTATTGGGACTACCCAGCACCAGACCATTTGTAGGGTTTGACAGGATGACCTCAAATGTCTCATTTGGTTCTGGTATGTCATCATTTATGATCTCCACCAAAATCACTTTTTGATTCTCACCATTTGCAAATAACAGCTCCTGGAAAAGCACAGATACAATTACAAGTATTGCAAGGAAATCATTTGCATCTGATGCTGTATGACTATGATCGTATATCATGTGTAGGCCAGATCCAAATGACAACTGTACGGGCCTAGATCTACCTTGTATAACGCTCTGGCAGATTAAGTCTATGCAGTTCATTAGGAGTAATCAGTCAAACAAACAATACAGACGCTGACATGTTAGTGCATTATGCAATGGCAGATCAGGGTTTATGCTTTTTGAAGTTGGAGCCGACTTACATGTGAGTATTGTAGTATATATCAAAACTCTTACATAAAACATAGTAACTTATGAGATACTTTTGTGCAAATATTCACTGTGTGGTGTAACTAAGGCTGCAACATTTACCAAAATGTCTAAATGTGTAGTATTTTACAATAACCAAAACAATACTGTTTAAATGAAACAATTAGAAACTCATTTTTTCCTATCTGTTAGGCATGTTGAATAGTGGACTCTTATTATAAAGTATATGCTTCAATGTCAACTTGTGATTGTTCCATATGCTGTAATCTTTTACAGTTTCAGTTGCAGAATCCCTAAGATTCTAGTGATCTTGTTTCCTACAGCATGGCATCCCTATGATTGCAGTGATTTTATTTCTTACAGTATGGCATCCCTATGATTGCAGTGATCTTGTTTCCTACAGTATGGCATCCCTATGATTGCAGTGATTTTATTTCTTACAGTATGGCATCCCTATGATTGCAGTGATCTTGTTTCCTACAGTATGGCATCCCTATGATTGCAGTGATGTTATTTCCTACAGTATGGCATCCCTATGATTGCAGTGATCTTGTTTCCTACAGTATGGCATCCCTATGATTGCAGTGATTTTATTTCTTACAGTATGGCATCCCTATGATTGCAGTGATCTTGTTTCCTACAGTATGGCATCCCTATGATTGCAGTGATTTTATTTCTTACAGTATGGCATCCCTATGATTGCAGTGATCTTGTTTCCTACAGCATGGCATCCCTATGATTGCAGTGATCTTGTTTCCTACAGTATGGCATCCCTATGATTGCAGTGATCTTGTTTCCTACAGTATGGCATCCCTAGGATTGCAGTGATCTTGTTTCCTACAGCATGGCATCCCTAGGATTGCAGTGATCTTGTTTCCTACAGTATGGCATCCCTATGACTGCAGTGATCTTGTTTCCTACAGCATGGCATCCCCAGGATTGCAGTGATCTTGTTTCCTACAGCATGGCATCCCTAGGATTGCAGTGATCTTGTTTCCTACAGCATGGCATCCCCAGGATTGCAGTGATCTTGTTTCCTACAGTATGGCATCCCTAGGATTGCAGTGATTTTATTTCCTACAGCATGGCATCCCTAGGATTGCAGTGATCTTGTTTCCTACAGCATGGCATCCCTAGGATTGCAGTGATCTTGTTTCCTACAGCATGGCATCCCTAGGATTGCAGTGATCTTGTTTCCTACAGCATGGCATCCCTAGGATTGCAGTGATCTTGTTTCCTACAGCATGGCATCCCTAGGATTGTAGTGATTTTATTTCCTACAGTATGGCATCCCTAGGATTGTAGTGATCTTGTTTCCTACAGCATGGCATCCCTAGGATTGTAGTGATATTGTTTCCTACAGAATGGCATCCCTATGATTATAGTGATCTTGTTTTCTACAGTAAGTCATCCCTAGTACTGTACTAATTTTGTTTCCTTAAGTTAGATTCCTTGACGAAAATTTGATAATTGAATGAGATGTACTGCATGGACATGCTCATGTCTTGCTTTTGTGAGAGCTACAAAGCATGAAATGGAAAATGTTACTAATCAAAGGTTTAGTTAAGAAATATGTTGTTTAATGGAAATACTTTAAAGAAATAATTATGAGCATTATCAGTAAATCAACCAGAATATAAGACTATGAAATATACTAAATAACCAAATCTCATGAAATTCTGCTTTCCTTCCTCGAGAAGCCACATCTAAGGTCAAAAACACAGAATCATACTTTCTGAAGATAATTAACATGAAAATTCTACTAAACAATCCCCTTTAGCACAGATGTGGAAATATATAATTGCAATGGTTAGTTCCTACTTTAATGACAGCCACATGCATGTTTGTTTACACATTTTCCAATTGTGTTAAAGTATCCAGGCAGTACACTCAGCTAAGCCTTTTACATGTGTAATTGTTGCAGCGTTTGGTGTAACATGACCCTGCAAAATAAACTCATTTCTCAAAAGTAAAGAAAAACATACATGGCCAAAAATCAAAATAATGAATACAGCAGGTGGCCTAGCTTAATTATTATATTTGAGTTATTAGTAGACTTCATTTGGGTTTGTCCTGCATCTTCCTTTAATCAAGTTTTTGATTTCATATTTATCTAAATGTGAAGCTCATCAAAACAGCTTGTGACTAATTATAGCTATTGGTACTGTGTAGCTTGTGTATAATTATAGCTACTGGTACTGTGTAGCATGTGACTAATTGAAGCTATCTGTACTGTGTTGCTTGTGTACAATTATTGCTATTGGTATTGTGTAGCTTGTGACTAATTATAGATATTGGTACTGTGTAGCTTGTGACTAATTATAGCTATTGGTACTGTGTAGCTTGTGACTAATTATAGATATTGGTACTGTGTAGCTTGCGACTAATTAAAGCTATTGGTACTGTGTAGCTTGTGTACAATTATAGCTATTAGTACTATAAACTTGTGCATAATTACAGCTATTTGCACTGTGTAGCTTGTGACTAATTATAGCTATTGGTACTGTGTAGCTTGTGTATAATTATAGCTATTTGCACTGTGTAGCTTGTGACTAATTATAGCTATTTGTACTGTGTAGCTCTTGTATAATTATAGCTATTGGGACTGTGTAGCTTGTGAGGTATTGTGTTGCTTGTGACTAATTATAGCTATTGGTACTGTAAAAAACGAGTGATTCAAAGGGACTAACGATATCATGCCTGAAAGAATTTCCATGAATTCTTTATATGACCATTTCTTCTTTTTGACTGCTTGGTGCTGAAAACATCAGTTATATCTTAGTCATAAGATTTTCAAATCAGCCACAGTGGCAGAAATATTAGATGTAAGATTAGCACCATTTTCACTGAGGACAAACTAGACATCATTTGAGGACTTGTGGCAAAAACTCCATGTTGATATGACCATCCGTTCAGAAGAATTAGTGACAAGATTTTCAATATATTCATTTTGGTAGCCCAATCTGAAGTCGATATGACTTTCCATTTAGTAGGAGTAGCAATAAAAAGTTCATGATGCCTGCCAAGGTGGCCATACTGGATATCATATTTGCTCCAAATTTCATTTAGTACCAACTAGACATCATAAGAAGTCTTCTTGTGAAAACCCAATGTTGCTATGACTTTCCATCCAGGACAAGTAATAATGTTTTCAGGATGACAGCTGTGGCAACCATAATGGATATCAGATCAGCAGTTTTTATTATGACCAACCAATTAATTAATCAAACTATTATTAGTTTTGAACAAAAAAAACTTTCAAGGAAATAAGGGAATTACTAAAGAAAATACTGGTAAAATTATAAATAATGACTAAATTCAAAAATAGGAACCAGATCTATAATGGAGAATTCTATTGTACAACTCATTTATGGTTCACTAGATTAATGAACATGTCAGTATTTGTCACACAATTTGGTAAATAGCCAAATGTCAGATAAAATGTGAAAATAAAAACATATTTCATTAATATTGCCATACTTCATTTATAATAATAAGCATTACACTGAAAACAGAACTATCTCAGAGCTACTAGCAATAGATACATTGCAAAGTGCCCCCATTGCTACAATTTGCTTTGTTGGGCCTCAAACAAAAAATAACTATTTTTGAAAAACAAAGTTTGGAGAATATATGCATTCAAAGGCTGTGCCACTTTTAAATAATGATGTGGAATGCTTGAAATCCAACTGCTTCAAAGACTCATCAATACAAAAAACATTCCATTTAAAGATATGCAGTTTATCAACAAGGGCCATAACTCTATAAATATGTGAAAATGAGACAAAACCCATAAAAGACTCTCTAAAATCTTGCTCAATGAAACAGTGTTCACATCAACTCGCATCAGAATATGCTGAATGACTTTTTTTTATAGATATGTTGATTACAAGCAACATTCTAGCTAAAGATACAAATTTACTGATAAGGGCTATACTTCTGTTAGAAATAGTGTAGATGAGAACCCCCTTCCCCACCCCCCACCCCGATGCCTGGGTCTTCTTACCAAATTCTATCAAAATATGTTGGATGGTTTTTGACCTGTGCTGATCGCAAGCAACATTCTAATTTTCCATGTAAGGCAAGAATTTGCTTGACAAGTAGCATAACTCTGTCCAAAACAAAGTAGATCAAACAGAACCCATAAAAATTGCATCTAGGTTTATGAGACAATGTGCAGATCAAATTGCATCAGAATGTGTTGAATGGTTCTAGAGCTATGCCACACATAAGCAACAAACCCATGTGAAGCTAATTGTGAAGGGCCATAACTCTATCCAAAATGGCGATGACATTACAAAGCCCATAAAAGGCAATCCATGTCTATGATGCCATGTTCAAAAAAAATTGCAGAATTAATCTTAAGCTATGTTTGATACAAGCAGCATACCATGTGAAGATATGAAGATAACTGTCATGGGCCATTCAAAAATGAAATTGATGAGCCAAAATCTGTGAAGGGCATGTTTAGGTCTGTGAGATAACGTAGATATCAAATTGTATAAGAATGTGTTTAAAAGGTTCACAAGCTATGCTTGTTACTGTGATTAGCTGTTACAGTAGAAGTGTGAAATTAATTAACAAAGAACAGAAATTCCATACAAATTGAACTGTAAAAATATGAAACCTACAGAATACACATCTAATGCATGGACAGCAATTTACCTACCAAATATCATCCATCTATATTGCAGAGCTTTGTTAGCTACATGTAGCATGAATGGACAGTTGGATGGACATGGGAAAGGTGATAAATATAAGTCAGTTGCATCTTGATACAGGGTGATAGCATCTTACCTCTTCCACCTGCTACAAATTCTTGCTGCAAAGGCATGCTGAAAACTGGGTGAGGTGAAAACTGAAAGTGGAAGTGAAAATAGAATCCATATCCAACTAAAATGTGAATAAGACCAATTCCAGTGAAACAATGACAACCATCACCAACATGTATATATGCTGATAAAAAATGTTTAAAAATGAGTTGGAGTGAAGGGATTAAAAGCAGTAACTTGTGAAATTTAGCACTTGTTTTCTTCTCCCAAAAAACATTTTTATGTCAGATAAAAAGCAGTCTAATTAGTTGTTGTTGTTGTTGTTGTTGTTGTTGTAGGGTTTAACGCCATTTTTCAGCACAAGATAGGCTATACATGGCGGCCAGTATTAATGGTGGAGGAAGAACCCGGGAAAACTCCGGAAAGAACCACCGACCCACGAGAAGCTACTGGCAAGCTTTCTCACATACCCACATTGCCGAATCCGAGACTCGAACCCACGCAGACAGAGGTGAGATGGCAGTGATCCGTAATGGTGGCAGTCTAATTAGTGCCGCCATGTTTGACCTTAAGTAGTGTATATCCTTGTGTACAGTTCATTTCCAATTAAAACTGCGTACACCCTAGGTAAACTGTCAAATAATGCATTAGTAGCTCTGGGTCTATACAGTATGTTAAGAGTAATCAGTATAACAAACAACAGAGACCTTGATCAAGCAGTACATTGTGATAGTAAGTCAGGGTCTATATTGTTTGCAGTTGGATCAGACTTATAGACAAGTACATGCAGTAGTTAAGATATCAATGTCAGTACAAGTTCAGGTTATTGGGTTACTTTAACGGTTACAGAGAGTTTTCATATCTTAAATTTTCTGAGTCAATTTTTCATCACTACATTTAAAAGATAAAATCCAATAGAATAAACAATTCTACTACATCAGCTGACTTAATTGATATTAGAGGTGGCATCATTATTGTGACAAACATACAACATGCAGGGATTTACAAATCCACTTACCCAACTACTGGGACAAGCAGTAATTCTGTTGGGGCAAGTTTAAATTTGCAAGGCACTTGCCCATGGGCTAGTCCAAACAATTGATAGAAAAATACAAGAACTAGAAATTTTGCTTAAAATTTGGTGGTCTGGGTCAAATATTAGTTCTACAATGTAAGACATCCACCCAAAGAACATAAATATTTGGGTGGCTGTCTTTCATTGTAGGACTAGGTCAAATATATAAAAGAGTAGTTCTGTGCGAACTATTTTTCTGACAAGAGGTCCTGTTCAGTTCCAAATGCTTTTATGTTCCACAAGTTTTATACCCTGTGATCTCACCACAGTACATAAATTTGGCATTTATATGTACCACAGTATTCTTCTAGTTAACTGGTCATGAATATTTACTATCTAAAACAAGCTGACAACAAGGAATACATATTAACATATCAGTTACATGTTAGTTGTAATATCTGTACATATCCAGGATTTGCTGACCTTCAGGTTCTAAGTCAGCCTCAGTCGGATTGTCGACTCTAACGAATTGGATTGTCAAAGATTGTTTTCATGCATGTTACAGATTTATGGTGCATAGAAGTTAATTGTTAAGAATACAACTTGTGAGATTTCTTTGACATATGTGTTTGGAAATAGAACTGATTAAACAGCAGGAAGATTTCCTCCTCCATCATGTGACTGATGTTATGAAAATGTATCACCCACAAGCAGTGTTTATGATATATTGTTTATGTGATTATTACAGGAGACCGGAACTTAGTGCTTGGCAAACAATGAAATGGACAAAACAAAGTGTTCTCAAATTATTCAAAAAAGTCATTGATTTCAAGGTGACTAGATTGTGCGCTCTCTCTCTCTCTCTGTCTCTCTCTGTCTGTCTCTCTGTCTGTCTGTCTCTCTCTCTCTCTCTCTCTCTCTCTCTCGCAAATGCAGATATTTCCAAACCCTTTTGTCTACCTATCCATTTATCTACATATATATGTCCTTGTGTGCTTTTGGACTATTTAGCTATATCTGTATTCTCTTTCTGTTCTAAATATATATCTAATTGTACTATTTATATGTATACTTTTAATAACTTTAATTATTTGCATATGGTTTTAAGGTGCCAACAAAGATAAAAAGAAAACAAAATTTTAAATAAATATAATGTGACTTCCTTAAAATATACCATATTATCATGGAGAATTATGTTTGGGGCAAGTTCAAATTTTCCATGGCATGTTCAATTTTCTTGCCAGCTTGTCCTGGGCAAGCTGACTTTTATCAAATTTTATAAATCTCTGCAACATGTCACCTGTAAGTTGCTTGTTGAAAATCACTGTAAAATATTTCAGTGTATACAAGATAGGATATAATACTATCAAATATTTCTTTTCCACAGCTATTGTTTTGGAGATAGCTTTTTTAGGATATAAGCAGAGTTCAGCCCTGACCATTTTGTACAAACTAGAATGTAATCTTGCAAAAATTCTAAACATACAGATATTAACAAGGGCTATTCACAATAATTAAATGTATTTGACAGCTATAAGACATTTTTTTCAAAGACTCAAATACCCATCAAATTGTAGTCAGACTGGTCATTCTAGAACACTAAGAATAGTGTGGATAAAATTCCACCACCAATATCCAGATACCAGTATTATTAGAAAAAGAATGTCTATATAAGCAATATTAAAAAATTACTTTCCTTCAATTATTTCTTATTTGCTTATTGATTGTCAATTATTATTTGCAAGATTTCCCATAGAAAATATTTAGAAAATTATTAAAAATCAACTTACTGAATTCTGAAAGTGAGAAAGCAAAAAAGTGAGCTTAATAACAACACTGTATGTGAATATGTGGAGTGTTGAATACAGATATACATAAATGAAAGGAATATTTCACGTCGGCTTCTGAACTGAATCCTTTGCTCCAGTCACTTAGGGCTGTTTCAGAAATAAAGGTATAGAAGAGGGGAATAAGGGCCAGAAGGTACTCTTTTTAAAGTCCACTACCCATTAGATCTTGACTGGACCGGTCAATACATAACAACTTTATTGATCTAGATTAACACACCACACCAATGTATAATTCAAGATAAGATTCCTTCTGATGCCCCATACCTTTGTTTCCTGGAACAACCCTTACAAGTCTTTTTCAGAAACAGAGCAAATGTTATGTTTTCTTGAAAGATATACATCATAAATTTCTGATAATAAAATAGTCTCTTTTCGTTGAATGCAAAACATACATTAACTAATGATCCATAAAACATGGGTTCTTAACCACAACCACTTTGCTGAACAAAAGTTATTTCTTGAGGGACTAATTAATATCAATACACAGAAATTAAATATTGAATGTGCTACAAAATTATAAATCTTAAGATCCAAGCTTCTTTTCTGAAACAATTCAGTACCCATATCTCTTCCATCATGATATAGTAGTTAACTCTATAACTGCTAGTACCCATATCTCTCCCATCATGATATGGTAGTTAACTCTATAACTGCTAGTTACCATATCTCTCTCATCATGATATGATAGTTATATATGATCTCAAATGTATAATAATTTAATATTGAATTTATGAAACAAGTTGAATAATGTCCAGCTTTTGCGAGCCTTGGCGAGCAAAAGCTGGACATTATTCAATGCGTTTCATAAATTCAATATTAAATCATTACCCATTTGAGATTCTTTTTATCACATAGTTTTATTTCAGTAGAAATTATTTAGATAGAAAGAAGAATGAATGTTTTCCTTCATTCTGACAGACAGTGCACTTTTCATCTGTTGTGCATAAACTACAGTCCCAAACAAAGTTGAACTTGTAAAAGTTGATTGTACTTTTTTACAAACTATAAATCAAATAAATAGCTTTCATCCAAATAAACAGAACATTTTATAATGGCAAAATCATTTTTCAAAACAGAATGATCAATGCAGTGTGATCCCACATTGTTTGATACAGTACACAGTAGGCCTAGAGTACATGTTTACCCTAAAATGTCACTTTCAGAACTAAACATTACATTGTTGCAATTTTCATGTGAAACAGGATTACTGGATGCAGAAATTCCCATATTTATTGTAATGCATTTGTGACTGGATATTTGCAGTATTTGATTTGGAACAATAGACTGTACAGAAAATGTAAACAAATTTCTATTTGAGTTGGATTTGCATCCCATATATACTGCATAAATATGCTGTGGTTGGATAAAGTTCTGTCAGTTGGGAGACCCATTTATGTCCACATTCTTCGGTGAAAAGAGGTGAGTTTATTTACTTCTGTAAGTTAACATTTAAACCATGCTGTATATAGGGTGGATTCTATATTATGTTACAGATATATCGGCCCCCTCCTCCCACTCTGCCACCCGCTATCAAATGAGCAATACCCTTAGTTTTACTTCTTATTGTTGTTCTTGTCTTGTAGTTTTATGCCATTTTCTTATGATGAATTTGTTATACATAACAAACCCCTGTGGGGACAACTTGTCCATATTCTGACAACAGAGATAACTTTTCCTCAATTTCCTTTTGCGAGTCGAGTTGAAAAATGGCTGCCAAAATGTTCATTTAAAACAAAACATTCCAGAAGGAAGGGTTAAAAAAGTTTTCCCATGATAACAGCCAATCAGTAAAGAGAATAGTGCACAATAATTTCATGGGCTTATTTGGACCAATCAGAATCACATAATGTGATATGTTCACATGTTATAACCCATCCCATGTTCAGTAGTCCTCTAGGTGGTTAATTGAAATTTCTAGGCAGAAACCACTATCATATCAACCCTGATTTTAACCTTTTGACCTCAAAATCAATGGGTTTCATCCTTGCCCTAAATGTAAGCCATCCACAAAATATGGTCCAGATATGTGATGTAGAACTAATGTTATTGACAAGACAAAGTTTTTATTCTCTCAGTCAACAACCTTGACCTCTGAACCTCAAAATCAAGAAGCATCAAGTGCAAGTCAATCACAAATTTTGGTTTAGCTGTGTGGTAGAACTATTGTTATTGTGTAGAATCCATTTTCATCATTTTAGAAACAGTGATCTTAACCTTTTACAAGAAGTGCAAGAGATTCACAATTAAAAGTAACCACAGCTGACGGAAACATTGAGTTATTGTAACCATTTTGACCAAAAACTTCCTTACCCAAGTGCAAGCTAACCACAATGCTTGGTAAGGGTAGATAGTGGAGAACTTGAGTTACTCTGGAGAAACCATTCTGTTTGGGTTTTTTTCAGCCACAGTGACCATGATGACTTAAGCTTCTGATACCAAAATCAAAAGGTTTCTTTCTTGACCCAGCTACAAACCATCTACAAAATTTGGTAACTGAAGCTTCTGATACTAAACTCAAAAGGTGTCTTTCTTGACCCAGCTACAAACCATCTACAAAGCTTGACAACTGAAGCTTCTGATACCAAAATCAAAAGGTTTCTTTCTTGACCCAGCTACAAACCATCTACAAAGCTTGGTAACTGAAGCTTTTGATACCTAAGTCAAAAAATTTCTTTCTTGATCTAGCTACAAACCATCTATAAAGCTTGGTAACTGTAGATGGTGAGCAACTTGTGGAAAACAAAACTGATAACAGCTGGATGTATTGGCAAACAACATCATAACATAATACATACTGTCTAATAGCAGGCATATAGAAAAGAAATAAAGATTCAAGTTAAATGGTTTCATCTTTGTCATCAGGTTCAAAGCCATACCACACTATATCCAGAATCATAGGGGGCATAATAATGAGGGATATTTAGCATTTATTCTCCTGATAAGAAACTTTAACAATAAGAAATTATATTTCATAATTTATAATAAATAGAGTAATATTCATTAATTTAAAACATGAACTGTCATTATTTTAAAGACCTTTTTTTACCTTTTAAGCTTTACCAAACATAATAAATTGTGGTGTACTTTACCTGTGGGGTAATTCTGTAGTCCAGACCAAGATTTGTTCCATCAACAACACTCTGTGCATAAAAGAAGATGGAGACATCGCCAAAAGTTCCCATGTCCCGTAGTACTGTCAGAGAGATGTTTTTACTGACTTCATCAACAGACACACTGAAAAAAGAAAGTGACAGTATAAAAAAATTAAGAAAATACAAAGCTCTGGTTGTACAGAAGTATTTTAGCCTATTTAATTACAAGATTTTATTCAAATATGACAATTTTGTATTCAAAAAAGTATTTGATGAGAACTCAAATATGTTACATTTGTGATCAATAAATGTAGTTTCTTTAATAGGAAATTAAAACTTGCTTGAAAGTACCTGTGTTGCTAAAAGTGTGCACTTAAAATGATTCCAAATTTTACTGTATGAAAGCTCAACAGATGTTTCTCACAAACCTAACAAAAAAAATCAATTATAAAGATGTTTCATTTTTCTTCATAAAAGTTATTTCTTTTCTGACACTGGTTTAAATGTCCAACTTTCATATTTATTTTTGAATTACCATATATACTTGCTTGCAAGATGACTCCAACTACAAACTGCTATGACCCATATATGCTATCACAAATACACTGGCAGCCCTAGGTCTACACAGTTTGTTAGGAGTAATCGGTTGAACAAATAACAGGTCCTGATCTGCTGATGCATTATGTGATGGCAGATCAGAGTCAGAGTTGGTTGCAGTTGGAGTCAACTTATAAGGGAGTACATATGGTATATAATTTTGAGACAAGGAACCAGGTATGACCTTCATTTCCAGTTTTGAAGTAGACACTTATATGGCAGGTTTGGTGAGTTAAGAACTCAGTCTTGTATAGTGAGTGGAACACATAACAGAGAAGTAAGATATTAATTATCCACATCCACTGAGAGATAAGCATTCTGTCAAAAAAAATTGTTGTCTGGATTGCAGATCAATTTAATATACTGAACAAGTGTCTGGATCCTACGTGACTCAGTGGTCAGCATGATGGAATTGTGACCAAAAGAGTGCAGGTTCAAATCCTATAATCGGATCAACTCAGGTCATCTACTGTGGTGTGGCCTTAATTCCAATTGCGTTTGTACTAGTCACCTACATGTGTTGATGTGCCATAAAACACATCATCTGAGGAGTACTTCAATGGTCTGTATGCTGTATGATGAAAATATTGATTATCTGCACCTACTGGGAGATCAGGATTACTGGTAGATAATGATTACTGGGAGATAAGGACTATTGGTGGATAAGGATTACTGGGAGATAAGGATTACTGGCTGGGAGATAAGGATTACTGGGAGATAGGGATTATTGGTAGATAAGGATTACTGGGAGATAAGAATTACTGGGAGATAAGGATTTTATCCAAAGAAAGTATTGCTGGATAGCTGATAAATGTATACAAAATAAGTCATGTATTTGAAGGACATGTTTTAGGTTTTCTTTGTCAAAATATTGATTACCTGTACCCATTAGGTCAAGTGGCATATATTTAATTAAAATTGCACTGTAGCCAGGTGGCATATATTCAATTAATACTGGACTGTAGCTGAGCGATGTATTTAATTAATATTGGACTGTAGCCAAGTGGCATATCTTTAATTAATATTGGACTGTAGCCAAGTGGCATATCTTTAATTAATACTGGACTGTAGCCAAGTGACATATCTTTAATTAATACTGGACTGTAGCCAAGTGACATATCTTTAATTAATATTGGACTGTAGCCAAGTGGCATATCTTTAATTAATACTGGACTGTAGCCAAATGACATGATTAATATCAGACTATAGCCATGTGGCATATGTCTAATAAAAATTGGACTGTGATCAGGTAAATAAAGTTTCTTTACCAAAGTATGAAAAGTGAACATGATGACCAACATGTTTGGTTCATATTAAGATGAATATACAAAACTTCAATTAAAAAAACCGACATGATTTAGTTCATGACAAATAATAACCACAACTGGTTGGTTGGAAGGTTTATTGGTACTTTTAACACATTTAATGGGCATATTATGCACAGGAAATAGGAGCTATGTACATTTTCCAACAACACAGTGAGGCAGCTGATCCAGGCTGGCTTGTGCATATATCAAACCTGATAAGGGTAAATTTAAAATATAAAATTCCAATGAGTTTTGTTTTACACGCCTGACAGAAAACAACTTACACAGCAGAGTCTGGTGCAAACTTGACAATTCCTTTAGTCCCATCATTAGCATTAATGATCACCTGAGACACTGTACCATTGGATGCTGAAAAAGACACAATACTGATGGTAAAAGTCTTAAAATTTATCAAATTCAATACCACTTGTTTTTGGACCAAAATCTCCAAATCATGCTTTACATGTATTAAGACGTATCAAATATCCTATCAGAAATCAATACTAGGGGTAGTGTGCCTGCTGCCCATGGCACTTTTTTCCCCCTATGATACAATCAGGCACTAAGTCAAGTTTACTTACCTGGCTAAAGCACAATTTAAAGTAAAATATATATTTCAATAATTTTTACTCGATTTACACTTCCTCACTAATCCAGTCCTCACAAGCTGAAGAAAAAAACATTCAACATTTTTTGGTTTGTTAGAAAAAGGGTCCGAAGAAGACAGAGGTTTTAAGACAAAGAAATGATTCTCTAAAGAGCTGAAGGACACACGATACTAATTATATGTAAAATGGGAACCAGCTTGGAAATGGGTGAACATAAAATAGAGTGTATATGGGTTTGGCTGGCCCAAACTGGTTAATAATTTAAGTTATGTTTTAGGAAAAAGAATCTTTTGAGAGCTTATCCTAGTTGCAAGTGAAAAAACAGAGACATTGTTTTATTGATGGAATTTCAGTCCCTGAACAGTCTTGAGTTTGGAACACTCAGTACTAAAATTAGCATCTGACTCTTTGGTGCGGAATTGAAAGCAAATGTTTCAAACACATGTAGGCCCAGAAAATGCTGCAGCTCATGTCCTTTTCTCTACACAGAAGCTGACATCCAGGTTTCATCTCTTATACCATACTATAAATGCAATATATGGCTCTATTTCTGAATAACAAGCAAAATTAATACCTTCTGTAAACCACAGAGTGTCTTTCAGTGGGATATCATGTTATGTGGAGTGTTTTGCACTTTGGTTTATATCTAAGCAATACATATATATAATTTATACAATTTACCATTTATAGAGTAATTATGGTAAGCAATATGATATTTCCTAGTTGTGTTTTGAAACATAATGCTTCAGATATGATCACTTAGGTTTCTTCCACCATGCTTAATGGTGATGACCACTCATGACTTTGCATCCCACTAGTTTCTTTCAGTGAATGTTTTGAAACTTCATATTTTGCATTTTAATGGACTTATGTCTACCTAACTTTAGTTTTAAATTATATGTCTTCTGGGAGGAATTTTAGGTAATTTTTGTCAGTTAAATCTCATTTTCTGTAATAATTACATGTACATATAGACAGTCACCTTGACCTTTTACTCATTAATTTCATAATATGACAAGGCTGGCAACATATTTCAGCATTAAATTGAAGAGAGATAAATGGTGATATTAAAAAAGGTGACTCATATTAGACAGCTTTATTTTAATATTTTTTTCTGATTTTCTTACCTAAAGTTCAAATATTTAAATGTTGCCTGAAATGCACCATTGCTCTTAAGATGAACATGAACTTGCAATATAATTTGATATTCACTAATGTAATCTTTGACAAGCAGAACAACGCACGTTGCTTACTTATGTATTGAACATTCCTAGAGTTGTCAAGAAAATCAAGGGTGGATATACTAATTGTGTGGAAAAATGGGAACCAGCTTGGAAATGGGTGAACATAAAATAGAGTGTATATGGGTTTGGCTGGCCAAGATTGGTTAATAATGCAAGTTACGTTTTAGGAAAATGAATCTTTTGAGAGCTTATCCTAGTAAGTGAAAAAATAGAGACATTGTTTTATTGATGAAATTTCAGTCCTTAAACAGTCTTGAGTCTGGAACACTCATTACTAAAATTAGCATCTGACTCTTTGGTGCGGAATTGAAAGCACATGTTTCAAACACATGTAGGCCCAGAAAATGCCTAGGCTCATATCCTTTCCTCTACACAGAAGCTGACATCCAGGTTTCATCAATACTAATAAATATAGGTTTGATCATGAGCACTCAGAAATGTTATGTTATCAAATTTTTAATATCATGGTGTTTGCATAGGTTTACTATGGGAACTGAATTAGTACCATGAGTCCTGAAGGGTGCCTTAATCAACCATGCTATGATCAAGAGAACATCCTACGTAACATTAAGAACCAGGAACTTTAGTAAAAAAAAAATGGATTGGCATTTGATGTGGTGCAACACTAAGTACTCCACACTTCTTAATTTTCATAAATGATCTTTTCCGTGCTGAATTTACTAGCATTAACACAGATTATGTTTACTGACGACATAAATCTATCAGTAAGTACTATTTATCTTGAAGAAAAACTAACCTCAGATTTGGAAAATGTATAAAAAGGTCACAGATGAATGAGAAAGTAAGCAGAGTGAATAAAACAAAATGTATAGAACTGACACAGTAAAACACAAAAAACTGAGTAACATCTTGCCATTTATAACAAAAAATCATAACACAAACATCAATTTCATTAAATGCACTGGCATCATCAACTATTTTCTAAACATTTCCAGCAGTCACAAGTTTGTGGTAAAATAGGTTTCAGCACTGCTAATGACCATATCACAAATCATGATATAAAAACAATAGTTCTTTATTCAATCTACTGTAACCATGACTATTAAGCCGAGTCTGTAGGTGGAGTGCAGATTGTTTTGAACCAAGATGCACAAAAGAAATATTGAATCTGGTTACCAGTTTCCATTAAGTTATATGGCAGAGTTGTTACAATGAAAACACACCATAAACAAGGTTTAAGTGCATGTCAAAACCTCCACTTCACCAACATTGTCAAAATCCCTATTATCATTAATCTTTAATGGAAGCAGTCATAAATACACAGTCAGTTCAGATGTTCATATTTCCTTCTACCTGTTGTGATAGCATAATGAGAGATCTTCTCATGCTGCTTTCTGTCATCTGATGGGTACTGCAGTAAAGGGTTTGTTTGTGGAATTGCAATAGATAATGATCAGGTCCTTGTTTTTTTTTCTCATAATAAGTTGTTTGCATTTTCCAGATGAGTTCATTCCATTGTTACTCTAAAGGTTAATAGTCTTTGCTGTTTGCCAATGTTACTGTTATTAAAACCTGAAAAATGCCATATTTGCCATAGAGATCTTGAAATCTGTTTATATTGATGCACCTTTCATTTAACAAGTTGATTTATTTAATATTTTTACTGTAGGTGACTTAATCAACACAAACTTCATGATCTATGGACTGGGTAGGAAAGTGTTAGCAATAACTCTACTGATATGTAGACTTTTTACCATTAACTTTAAATAAAATTCCTATGCTAACAGATCATATTGTGATGTATATCTATATTTTGTGTAACTATGGGTTACAAGTCTATGCTCTTAAAATAAGTAACAGAAAAGAGTGAAAGACAACAAGCTTTGTAAAATTTAAGAAATATATTTATGTCCCTAGTATACAAAGTGAAAATGAGAAATAACAACTTACAGTATGGCAAATTAAATCACAAAATAATTCAAGAATTATAGGCACAAGTCCTAGTAATTTAAAGCCCTGAATAAAATTCAATAAAATTCAATAAAATAAAAAAAAAAAAAGTTGAAGTTGATGACATGTCTGTGCTAGCAACTGAAGTGTTGATGTGTCAACAGGCTTTTGTTGAATCACAGAAATATAATTCCAGGTTTGAATATACTCTAAATTCCAGTGAATGTCTCTATCCAAGAATTTTGTCAGAGCACTTTTGTGTTTCCAGAGAAAATAATTACTTGAATTCAATAACTTGAACAAAATGAGATTCCAGCCCGAAACTCCTGGTCACAACATATAATACAACTTAAAAGTACTAAATGTTAAAACATGACTGACCAATTCCTCACAATCACAAGATTATATAGTTCTCTACTTGACCTCAGGTCACAATTAGCATTTTCTTAAAAAAAATATTACCTAATGGAAAATAACCTTCTAGAATGATCCTGATGTTTACCAAATCAAAACCATAACCTGAAAATTCACTTTGGAAAGTCCAAAACCCTGACCCAAATCAACATATTTACTTCTTCTATTAATAAAGATCCTGATATTAAGCCCATATACATAGAGAATAATTTAGCAATGTATTAGTTATTGACATAAAATGAAATTTTCAAAACAAATTAAAAAGTCAATCAGGTCAAGAAGAAATGAACTCAATTTTGGACAAGGTCAAGTCCAACATACAATGTTACATTACAACAGAATGTAATGAAAAATTTTAAACTAACAAACAAACAATTAAATTAAATATACATAACTCATGACTGGAATGTAGATTGCACAGGACTGATAAATAGGTGTTGACAAGTTTCTAAAAATAAATCTGTTTACGAGTTTGGCATTATTTATGGTTGGCTAGTTAAGTCAGGTAAAAGAGTACAGCAATGCAGGTCACAAGGTATTGTGACATGTGGGATTAGGTAGTGAGGTTTATCACTTGGGTTATATTGCAACACACAGTCATAATAGATTCTTATATATATATATATATATATATATATATATATATATATGAAAGAAGATAACTGAGAAATTAATGCATTCCAAATTTTTATTTCGTATGATGATGTACCAACCAATACGTTTTAAATGCCTCTATTATCAGCTGTGTGCTCCAAGGATTGGCTTATATGAACCTTAAGCAGGCTTATTTACTGTTCATACATACTGATTACAGGCATATCGCAGTGGTCAAGAGATGTTTTTTTGGTATTTTTTGATGCTGTAAAAATATTTGTGGCCAAGATTCCTGAAAATTGTGTTTTTCTAAATACAAATGTGTCAGGGGCTTTGAGAGTCCAAAATCACGTTTTTCATGTGACACAGACAATGTATATACTGATGACTATGATGTGAATTATATATAACAGTAATTTACACAGACAATGTATATACTGATGACTATGATCTGAATTATATATAACAGTAATTTACACAGACAATGTATATACTGATGACTATGATCTGAATTATATATAACAGTAATTTACACAGACAATATATATACTGATGACTATGATCTGAATTATATATAACAGTAATTTACACAGACAATGTATATACTGATGACTATGATCTGAATTATATGCAACAGTCATTTACACAATGAAGTTATGAGATTTTTTGCATATTATTTTAGTTACACTTAGTAGAGTTATGAGCAATCAAATGTTATTAATTGAGTTACCTTCTTTAAATAAAGATGCATTTTTATTATTATACATGGAATACATCTATTCTGTAACATTTAGCAGTCTAGGAGAATGACTGATTAAAGAAAATCCTAAATGTTAAATCATTTTAAATTCAATATAATTCAAGATATACAGACTGTTATAGTTTTTCAACACTGCATTTGAGCTTATAAAAAAATGTTTAAGAATAGAGAGCCAGGGAGACCGATGCATGTAAACTATTACACATAAACTTACCTAGTCTTGGAGGTGGCGATCCGTCAGTGAGAAGTGAAACTAGGGTTAGCCTGACGATGAATACTTCATCCACCTCTGGTATGTTATCGTCCAAAATCTGAACACTAATGGTGCCTGCCACAATTCCATCACCAAGATCTATGTAGGACTTCAAGGCCACAAAGTCTTGGTTTGGGGTTGCCAATACCAGCTCACCACTCAACACAGATATGGACCCTGAAACTACCTCATACTCAACTCGGACAGTACCTTGAAATGATAAAGAAATTATTCAAAATAAAAAAGAAAAAAAATGCATTTATTAACCAGATAATGTATTTGTCCTATGAGAAGACCAGGAGGAAAACCTAACTGATCAAAAAGTGAGGGAGCAGGGCTTATTATCAAAGATATTTGTAGTAAATATCTGCCAAAATGAAATAAAAATGCAATATAAATGTTATAAAAAGGGGACAGGCGTTATCATTAAGCATCATATTATCATCGGTTAAATACAGTGCTCTCATAAGATGACCAGAAAACCTTGAAAAATTACGATATTTTATGTAAGTGTAATTTTCAAGGCCAAAAAGGTTATACTGAATCATGTACAATAAATAATGTAAAACAATGGCAACAAGAAACATCTGGCCACAACTACATTTAAAAGCTACCAAGTATTTAGGTATGGATATAAAACTGACAAGAGATTGAACTCCTGAGCTGTTTCAATGGATTGTTATTGCAAATCTCCACACTATATTCTTTACTTTAAAATACTGCCTTATTGCTTACCACCCACCCCACCCAACCCACACTGTCTTCCAATTGTGACCAAGAGTTTTGCATTCCCGCTATGACTCCATATATAGTTTTGTCCCCAAAAATTAAAAATGCCATTTAGTTTTTGGTACAACTGATCTTTGACTGCCTTAATGCGATCTAAGGGATGAAGTAAAACAAAATAATACCCTCTCTCACATGGTTACCAAAGGGACAAGCAAATTATCATCCTGGGTGAAATTCCACCAAAGAGTTTGGGAAGAGATATGGTAACAGACAAATGGAATTTCCCACAATACCCCTGACATTTTAAAGATGTATGGGGCAATCCATATGTGCAGTTCAACTTTCATGATATAAAAAAATGCATCAATTAAAAATTAAAAAATCTTTTAGCAAAATAATAATATAAAACACTAAAGTTTCTACTGATCAGATTATTCTCTAATACAATGCATGACTGATTTTCCAAATTCCAGAAAACAATCACAACATCTTTTACCTTTGTTGATGAAACAGAACATGGCAATGTCAGAAGAGAATGGCATACAGAAAGCAACAAAATGTAGCAAGAAAAAGGGAAGCAAATATTTTAGTAAACTGTACTTCTCTGTGAATACTTACCCATTCACATTAACATTAGGAAAATAAGCTTGTTACACTCTGAATCAAGCCTTCCCCAGAATATGAAAATATTTATTTTGTCTATATATTCCATATAGACAAATAGAAGAAATTCTTACACATTATTTCCCCTTGACCACTGCTAGGTGGAACCAATTTTAATCTGAGCAATACAAGGATGCTTGTATTTGTGGGGAGGCTGAGTGGGTTTTATTGTAAGGTGATCAGGTAAGTATTCTCAACAAAACATAATTTACTCATATATTTGCTTCCTCATTTTAGAATACATTCCCTGATCACATTAACATTAGAAAAATAGGTAATAGGAGGGAACACAGAGCATCCTACCTCTATCACAGGCACCCTTCAATGGAAAAATGGCTGGCTTTGAAGGATAGCCCAGTCTTCTAACTTGATAAAAGCAAAACCAATGATCATGTTAAGAAATGTTATCAACTCTTCTTACTCCGGGAAAATCTAATGAAAGCACAAAGCTACTACCCATGATGAGGTTGTTCTGACATCAACTGGGTTTGGCAACAGCCACTGGATCCAACAAATTAAAATCTTGTCTCTGCAAAGATAAATTCTTGATACAAAACCAGAGAAGGCTGACTGCACATAGCAGCCAATGACTTCTGTTATGTCTCAGATACAAACATTATGGTTGATAGCAAGGCTTGCAGAGATTACTCCAATTTCATGAACTGAAATTTTCATGAGGCTATTCTGATCTTTTGAGACTTTAGCATAAGCTGAACATACAACTCTCTTCAGCCATAATGACTAGGCTTGCTGGGTGATTATACTCTTATTGGCCTTCACTGGGAGAAGTCATTGTTGTTCAATGACTTTACTCTGTGCATTTCAAGTAATGCTTGAGGACATGGACAGGGTCTTGTATGGTTGCTCCTCTCTACTGAAGAGAATGGGCATTATGATGACTCCCTGATTGCAGCCAATCTGATCACTCTTTGAAAACCTGCTGATTGCAGCCTCTGTTGACTCTGATTGCCTGCTAATTGCAGCCTCTCTGTTGACTCTCTGATTGCCTGCTAATTGCAGCCAATCTGACGACTCCCTGATTATTTGCTGATTGCAACATGTTCTTAGTTACAAAGCCTGGCTGCATCATTCAGACCACAGAAAAATCTGATATGAACTGGATATCAACCAGGTCCATTGAAAGGGCATGTAGCTTACTCACCCTGCATGCCAGAGCTAAGGCTGTTGGAAAGCATCTCTTGTAGCTTCAACAAGGATATGGCTAAAGGTCCGAATTGATCTGAATTGAGCAATCTAAACACGAGAGGTTACATTTAGGAAACATGAAATTGATTTTGGTATATTCAAGTCAAAATTAGTTAGCATGTCTCTTAAACCAATATCCCATCAGATATGTCTGAAAGTGTTGTAAATCATGG
Organism: Megalonaias nervosa; assembly: GCA_016617855.1. Lineage (NCBI taxonomy): Eukaryota > Metazoa > Mollusca > Bivalvia > Unionida > Unionidae > Megalonaias > Megalonaias nervosa. Next base: position 54,355 of record JAECUM010095186.1, on the reverse strand, counting down.
AGCAGTAACCTTTGACAGTCACTTGGGCTAACTTTTTCTTCTATTACAGCCAGAGAAAGAAATCAACCAGCTGAGGGATCAAGACACTGAAAGGTACAATTTTGTTGACTTTGCACCAGTCTTTGAACAACCATCACTATCCCTCATATAGCTTGCAAGATTCTCTTCACAACTGAAGGATAAACCCTTTTTCTTATGCAGAGATCTCCTAATAGCATCCCCAGGGGCATAAAGTTCCAGACCAGAATTCATAGGTCAGGAGGTTTGGTCACCACCTTCATCTGAAAAGGTAGGCCACCAAGTACCTGACATGATAAGGAAAACTTTTCAATAGAGTTAGTCCTTCCAGACATGATAAAATTTGATCATAGCATTCATTTCCAGAAGATTTATTTGAAGAGGTAATTCATCTGGGCACCACTTGCCACTGAAGACAATCATTCATGGTAATATGTGGACTCCCCAAATATATGAATTCTGGGTGTCCATACATACCATAATTTCTGACTGGGGCATTTTCAAATGGATTTCTGCCATAAGACAATCTCTGTTACACCACTGATGCAAGAATAATACTACTTCAGTCATGATCATGATTTTGGGATTGAGTAAACTGGAAAAGGGGCACCATTGTCCAGCAGTCATCTGCAAGGGTTACATGAAAAGGCATCCAAGCAGAAATAGATCTGCTGCTTCACTGAGCCAGCCAGGAGTTGCAGGAACTCTCTCTGTGTAATCTACTCCCTGCTGGAAATCAACTTTGATAATCTGTAACACCTGAATATGATGGAGATGAACAATGTTATTACTGTGATAAACTCCTTGTCCAGATGAACAAACTATTCGGATCAGTCATGATCTAACTTTTCCGAGCTCGCTAAACCTAAGAGGGTCAGGAGGTCATTCCTTCCCTTCATCAGAATAGAACTTACCAAGTATTTTTTCAGGATATTGTCCACATATGCAGCAGTACTCAAATTTATCTCAATTTCACTGCAAAGCATAACCCATAATCAACTGACTTGCTGGTTGAGTTGACCGAACAAGTTTTGGCATTATGTCTTTTGGTTTTTGATGTACATGATAGGCTATACATGGCAGCCAGTATATTTGGTGAAGGAAGAACCTGGGAAAACCCAGAGAAGAACCACTGACCCATGAGAAGTTATTGGCAAGCTTTCTCAAATACCCATGTTGGCTGAGCCTGAGCTTCAAACCCAACTGGACTGAGTTGAAATACCAGTGATCTGTAAAGGCAAGCACCTTAGACCACTCAGACACCTGGGCTCCATGCCAGTATGGAAGCCCAAGGAATATGGAGGATGGACAGCTGGAAAATCAGCTCAGTTTTTGGCTGGACTGTATGCGTGGCTGTCAGCTGGGTGGTTGGTGGTCATTTGCATGGCTGGTTTAAAAACTGTCTGCACAGAGGGTGTAGTGAAATAGATCGGTGAGTCTGATCTTTGTATGGTTCCACATACCACAGAACTATTAGCTGGTATGTGGCACAGCTCTACAAAGTGATGGATCTATGGTCATTAGATAACAGGTACACCTGGCCAAATAACTAGTCATCAGCTGGAATGGCATCAAATGGCATGAATAGATCAAAAAGATCTGTGAAAAACGATATGCTTCTGGATTTACAGTCCCAAAGGCCAAGCTCAGACATGCAAGGGTTCTTGTGCCCACTGGGCTGCTTAGAAATTGGGGGATACACTCCCCCATAGTTCCAATTTATCTAAGGGTGCTTGCTAAGATGCAAGGGTAGAAAATGTCCCAAATTTAGCAAATACATTGCTGCTTCTTGCATTGGTCAATGCATCTTAAGCTCCAACAGTGTCTGGGAAGAATTCAAGGATGGATATTCCACAAACCATTGTTCCTCCAATTATCCTGATGTGATTGTTACAATCAGCATCATACATCCAATTTTGAATGGAGGGGGATCATCATGATGTTCCCTGTTAAGGCCACAATTAATGCCATCTTAGGGTGGAGTCTCAAGACATCACATTGTCTTGGACGAGACTTCACATGTTTTTCTTTGCCTTTGATACTCTTTTGTAACACAACACACTTGATATTTTCCGACCAAAAGCTGAACACGTATGTAGAGGAAAAAAACACATTGTACAAGCAAAACACATCTCATGTGCATCCTCATTAGCTTTAAACTTCTTGCATTTAGTATGTATGCTGTATCAATGATAAACCATGAGATGTATAAATTTTTCATTAAAAGGAAACGAGGCTTGCCGAGTTTCCTTTTAATGAAAAATTTATACGAGTGGTATATCACTGATACAGCGTACATACTATACATATATTTTATTTATATCACATACAAATACACATATTTGCCCTTTGAACGGAGTTGAGATATGCTCCAGGCAACTGTATTGACCGAGTGAATGAACTCCTCACATCCCTGTGAGTGTGTCCACTACGAAATGTAGTTCTATGCATTTTCTTGTTCTTCGCAATCACACATGCAAATTGATAAGTTGATTGTTTTCTTTTTGAGTTTCTATTTTTATTCACAATTATTAAATCAATATAAGATACGCTTATGATTTAAACATGAAAGCTGGCTTTTATGAAGAAAGTAGTGCACTACAAACATGGTTAGTTTTTTGTACACTGAACATGAACATTCACTTTCTGGCGTATGGAAATTAGCGTGCAATAGAAACTAAGCGAAATGACAAACCAGCAAGAGGTAATTAAAATATTTTAATATATTTACAGTTGATCTAAGTCATTATTCTGCTTAATTAACATTTCCAAAGACTATAAAATTCTCTCTCTCTCTCTCTCTCTCTCTCTCTCTCTCCAGAGACATCGTCGTATGACACACGCGAAAATCCCCAATGCTTGTATTTTCATAGATTTTCTCCCGTATCTAGCTACGATAATCCAGAGAGAGAGAGGTTTAAGAACAACAACAACAGCACATTAAATACGTTACAGTATGTGTACCTCGTAACTGACATATTTAACTTACAGTATCGACAGGCTATTGGAACTACGTATCACTGATATTAGGAACACTGTAAATAAATCCCAAGGAAAGTGTAATCATATGGTTATGATGAACCATATTCTTGTAGGTTACTTGGTGCAAGTTCAGTTTTAATGTTTTTGTCCAGCACAATTTGTTTTTCTCTCTCACTCCAGATTTTTGCATATTTTTTCCCTTACGCATGAGAGGGAGAGGGGAACGGAAAAAAGAAAGGATTCCACTGAAATTGTGTACCATTTTAATTTCATTTAGAAAACAGGTACTATTAATACTTGCTATCATTATTTTCATATTTCATTTATGATTAATGAGTAGAAATTCATACTTGATCTATATGCCTGCAGTTCAAAGAATGTTTATATATTCGTATTATTGCGCCATGGGCAGATCATAATTTGATATACCAATAGTATTGGTATATCAATTTGCTTTATACCAACATTTTAAAAGCCATGTTATTTTCAATGCATGTGGGATGTATATATATATATATATATATATATAGAAAGAGAGAGAGAGAGAGAGAGAGAGAGAGAGAGAGATACAGTGTGTGTGAATCATAACCAACAATATGTACCAACAATACCATGTTGAAGCACAAGGTCAGCACACACAAAGTCCACAGTGTGTAAAATATTCACATAAATACTGATAAAACATACAAACTAATGTTTACCACATGAAATATCAACCTTAATACACCCTAAAATACAGACTTTCTTTATGGATGGTTTGAATTTATGAAGATTTCATAGGAGTTTCATGAGGTCTTGCAAGCCTACGTCAATAGAAATGAGTCAAAGCTTAAAACTAGCACCACCAAGTAGTAGTAAAGGGAGGTAAATGGTAAGAGTTTCTTCCCTTTTAAGATCAATTTCAGCTAACCACCTTTACATCCCAAAATCCAATAAAGAACTCTTTAAGAAAAGTTTTCAATATTCAAGATCACTAAATTGGAACAAAATCCCAAAGGAAATTAGAGAAAGTAGAAATAAAAAGGCATTTAATTATAATTTAATTCAAAAGGATGAAAAGTGGAAACCTGTTTGATTTCACAAAATACATTACAACCTCAACTATAAATTTACTAACCCTCATACTGTTGTCTCACTACTTCTGTACTGTGTGTGTGTGTGTGTGTGTGTGTGTGTGTGTGTATATATATATATATATATATATATATATATATAATCAATGCTGTGTTTGTGTGTGCATGCATGTGTGTGTAACTATGTACATGTATTTTCAAAGTAAATATGCATATAACAGAGTGCCACAAGGAGGTTTAGTTCCATGCAACTAACTGTGCCACCCTCTTTGAATAAAATCAGTATTATTATTATTATTATTATTATTATTATTATTATTATTATTATTATTTATCAACTGTACCAATGGCTCCAAACTTCCTGTCCACCTGGATATTCACTGTACGGTTGCCTTCATCTACCCTAATGTTCAGGGAGTTGGTGGCAAACTGGACTACACCATGTGGGTCATTACTGCCCTCAATTGTGATACTTGCTACCTGAAACTGGGGGTTGATAATAGCTGCCCCTGTTGGCCCAACACCTTCAAAATAATAAGGCAAAATTAAAAGAAAGTGAAATAGATTTGTATGAGATGCTTATAGATAACTCCAATCTGAAACACCACATCACCAACACTATATTCAGTGCATAACAAAGAAGCATGGAAAATAAACCTTTCCAACTTTCAACCAACTGGAAAATAGCAGCTGCATGTAAGACCTAACCAATCAACCTACAAATAAAGGATAAATTGTAGATATAAATACTAACATTATCAAAATACTTTTGAATTATAAAATTTTGTGGAAAATTCAATTTTTGGTGAGAGGGTAATTACATGAGTATGAAATTTGATGGATTGTTTTCATTACCTGATTATTTATAGTGCATGGCTAATCTGGTTATAAGTTGTGGATTTCTCAATACTATGATGAATATTTAAATTATATATGTCAAATGTTTCTTTCTTCATAGTATTTACTGTAATGAATGTAAGACTAAGGACACTATACAAATGTTGGACGTACTCTATGGGACATGAAATGATGGTATTTTTTCAATCATACACTTTCTGAAAAAAGAAATGGATACATATCACCATTATCTGAAATGAAAACGTCTCTATGCAAAGTTGCCAGATAACAGAATAAAAGAGTTCAATTTCAGTTTTTGAAAATATGATTGAAAAACATTGTGATTTGTAATAATAAAGTGTAACAACATGTAAGATCTTTTGTATACATTTAACAATATAGGAACCTGAGCTTCTGAGCTGCCTTATATCCAATGATTTTGTAGAACATTTTACTTAATTTATTAAAATCAATGAAATGCAATTCCAATTGTTTGTAAAATATGAACAAAAAATTGACAAAAAATGTAATGTAAATATGACTAATAAGGTGTACAGATTAATGGGTGTCCTCTGCCACCTCATTTTACAAGTTGCATTTGTGCCTAAGAAGTAACGTGAGAATGATCAACAAAATATTTGCAGAAACATAGTTCTCTTTACTTGGTCGGGTATGTCAAGGTGTGCCAGGCAGTGTTTGAAAATAATTTTGCATTTCTACCAGCTAGGCAACCAACTACTTACAAAAACTACTGGTCCATCTCAAAATCCACTATCCCACCTGTAAATGTTATACATTTATTCAAATATGCCCAAAATAAATGATTTATTGTTAACAATGAAACATTAATTGTCATGTTTGTAATTTGTTACATTGTAGTAAATCTTACATGATGGCTGAACAAGTCTGAATCAATGTACCTTATTTAAGGTCAACTCACCAGTGTTTTCTCACTGCTTTTGAGGTTTTCAGCATTGGTTTTTGTTTGTGGGTTTAATGCCATTTTTCAGCACACAATACATGGTGGCCAGCATATCAGGTAGTGGAAGAACCTAGGGAAACCCAAGGAAGAACCACTGACCCATGGGAAGGTACTGGCAAACTTTCTCACACAAACATTTCCATAGTCTGAGATTCAAAACCATGTGGACAGAGCTGAGATGCCAGAGATCTGTAGGAAGTGAGTGCATTAGACCACCCTGACCCCTTCCAGCAATGGTAAAATACCAATAAATTTTGGTTTGAGCCTTACTGAAATCAGTGATCTGAAGGAAGTGAGTGCCTTAAACCACCCAGATCCCCTCCAGCAATGGTAAAATACCAATAAATTCTGGTTTGAGCCTTTCTGAAATCATCAATCTGAAGGAAGTGAGTGCCTTAAACCACTCAGACCCCCTCCAGCAATGGTAAAATACCAATAAATTCTGGTTTGAGCCTTTCTGAAATCATGTTGAACTGAACTTTGCAAAACACTTTTACATCCAGGTTAACCCTCTTGCAGGCAATCATGAAAGAAGTTCACTCAAAGATAACTTTTGAAATCATGATCTGATTGGTTCATTTTAGATTCTACTGACCAATCACACTGCTTCCTACACTGCTTCCTTGGAAAAAGCTGAAGATTTGATACAAAAATAAGCACAAAAATCATGTGCACACCCCTGAAAGAAAGTGTGTTGAAATTTTGGGTTCAATATTAACAATAAAACAAAAACAATGATTATTTCACTCAAAAGCAAACTAGTCAGATGGGATATGTCTAGGAAAAATAGCCAGCTAGATTAAAAATGTCATTGATCATAGGATAGAAGGCAGACTGCTATTTCAGGTTCTGGTGCTGGATAGCAAGTAATATTCTTCAACCTGTGGTCTTAACATTGGTCAGTTGTATCTGGTATTCCTCATTCACTTCAGGTATGTTATCTTGCAGCACCTTCACAGTTATCATCTCTATCAGCTCTCCCTGAAAAAAAACCCCCACAAGTCATAGATCCAATACCATCAAATAAACACTCTGTATTTTTATTGTGTGTCTTAGACTAGGTGCATGGCACCTGTACTGGGTAGAACAGTGTTTAACTTCAACATGTTAATTTTGAACACCATCTGACGGTGATACAAGAACACCGAGGCATGTGACATACATTTTGCTCTGCACTAAATAAAATAATGCCCTTGCATTCCTATAAGACATAAATGGTGTCTTATCTAGATTTGTTGCTTGAATAGAAAGAGCAATAACAGTTTTACTTTTGTGACAGGATTTTTCTTTTAATATTAAAAAACAACTACCTTTGCAATGTCAAATGAATAATTATTGACAAAAGCATCATCTAAATAATATGTAATTACAGACAAAAACATTCTCACTGAATATTCTATATAAAATGTAATTACTGACAAAAACATTCTCACTGAATATTCTATATAAAATGTAATTACTGACACAAACATTCTCACTGAATATAATAAACAAAATGAAATTATTGAAAAAACATTGTCCCTGTATTTCCTATTTAAAATGTGTAGCATTAAACAAATACTTCTATCAGCATGGTCATTAAACAATTACTTCTATCAGCATGGTCATTAAACAATTACTTCTATCAGCATGGTCATTAAACAATTACTTCTATCAGCATGGTCATTAAACAAATACTTCTATCAGCATGGTCATTAAACAAATACTTGTATCAGCATGGTCATTAAACAAATACTTGTATCAGCATGGTCATTAAACAAATACTTGTATCAGCATGGTCATTAAACAATTACTTCTATCAGCATGGTCATTAAACGGTTTTAAGCTTAAGTTTTGTGCTCAGTAGAATATTTTCATAAAATGTACCCCATCATGAGTTCAAGATCTGAACAGAGATTTAAAACTTCCTAATGAAAAATCAAATTTGATACTCTTGCTACAACTGATAGAAAGTTTATGTGTTGAAATGAACAAGAAGTTATAGCCAAATTTGATTTTAAACACATTTGGAATGAAGTTATAGAAGATAACATGTTTGAAAATTTGACCAAGCATTTCATTTTTTTGTTCAGACAGTTTTCATGACTTTGTGGATTGGTCATAGAAGAGAAGGCATTCACTGCACAGTATTGCTTACCTCAATGAAGTACAGTGTGCCTTGGAAGGAGTTGAAGTTGATAGCGGGGTCTGCATTGTTTAGACCCTGTATGTACCAGTTGACGGACACAGAGCCATGGGCTGGGACAGTTCTTGTCACACTGATTGTCACATTATCTCCTGTAGGGGATATAAAGTCATTAACATCATAATCAAGTCTACACAACTCTATTTATTTTAAAAACTTGAACCCTTCCATAAAAAAGAGTTATGATGCAAAACAATGAATCAAGTGGCTGACACTTTTCTTCTACTAAATATCTTTATTTTGAGCAATCATTTTATATATAGAGGATATATGGTATGCTGTTTCTTCTATTTGTTTTTCAGGAACAAATGTCATGGGTGATGTCCTATTAACTTCAAGAAGTAAAATTATTACTGAATTAAATGATCGTGGTTGGGTATTTATCAAAGTGTAAATTTGTACCTAACTATTCACACAATAAACAAAGTCCAATGAACTTTGTGAGTGTTTAAGTAACATTTTACACTCCAGTAAATAGTCAACCATGATCAGTTAATACTTATAATTCCAATTTTCCTCCTTTCTGTTGTCAAATCAATAGACATCATCTTCAGAGTCTTTCATTTTAGGTAGCTTGTAGTTTTCTTGCATTAGCCTTTTCACAATGCACCAGAAAGGGTAGCCCCATCTTGGCTAGACAAAGTTTGTTGCCTCTTATATAGCATCATGGACAGAGCAGAGTGTCAGAACAGGAAATATCAGTGATCCAAGGTACTTTTTTCAATTGTTATGATTATTTTTTTTAACCAAGCTAGAACTATTTTTTCAATATTATGCATGCTTTAGGCACCTGTTATTTTAGTATTCATTGTTCCCACTTTCTATGCATTTCAATCTTCAAAAACCAAAGTTGTGTCCAGTTTTATTGAGATCTCCTGCTCTCATATCATATGAGGATGACCCTCAATAACATCTTAAGAAACATATTGTCAAAGGAAAAAAGCAATAATTTATCAATGTAGAAAGGCTCATAAAGCCTGCCATGTCCATTTTATTTGGCAACAAAGGTGAGTGTTCAAGTGAAAGAATGACTGTATGATTATACTGTTTGAACTTCTAAATGGTAATTTTATCTGGGGTTGCAAATTTGAATTAAAATCAAGGGAGTGGTGATGGCAAGTGGCTTATTCATGTTATATTATTATGGTTTAAGATGCTGGTATAGACAAAGCTTGACCTAAAGTGCACTGGAAACTGATTGGGAACCAAATGTGATTCCCATAATTTAACCAATGTGTACAAAATTCCATATCAGTATAAGATGACAATTCATATGCAGTCAAATAGCAGAAAACTCATTCAGTTCATAAAAATTATTATTATTATTTATTAAAGGCAACCCACACCCCAACAACACAACTCAAAAGTGATATACATAAGAACTCAATCAATAACACTTGTGGGATGCTGTGGGGAAACATTCGACTTGGATGCTCTGCAGTAATGTAACTGCCTATGAGATGCTGAAGAGAAATGCTGGAGCTGGATGATGTTCAGTAATGTAACTCTGTGGGATGCTGAATAGAATTGTGAGAGTTGGGTGCTATATGGTAATGTAAATCTGCCTGTGGGATTCCAAGGAGAAATGATGGAGATAGATGCTGTACAGTACTGTAACCCTGTTTCCAAACACAGCTGAAAATATATTAAAATGAAATATTTAGCACTGACCTTCTTTTGCAAGAAGAGATGTTGTGTTGAATGCCAGGATTCCTGCCACATTGTCATTTTCCAGTATGATGATGGTTGAAGTGCCATTTCTAATGTCTGCACCTCCTGTAGGGTTTGTAAGCTGTAAGGTAACTGTTTCATTGTCCTCTGGTTCTGTATCATCCAATACTGTCACAGTGACCACTGACAAAAAGTATTTGGAAGCAAGTTAACTTTTCAGATTAAATGCATCTAAGAATTTTGAAGTTATCTGATCTGAAAGGTGTCATGTATAATTTACTGAGGGCTGTTCCATTTAAACATACATAGCACCTAAGGAGGGCAGTTTTTAAAAAATATATGCCAGGATACTTTGAATTCCAAGAGTTAATATTAAAATTATAAGAAATTTCTAAATTGCATCTATGGGTGAGTACCCCACTTTAAAAGTGCCTTCCCTGGGTCCCATGTATGTTTAAATGGAACAGCCCTGAGCCTTATCAAAATATGATTCAACCATTTAATGATATTATACAGTGTATATTATACAGGCAAACAACAAAATATTTACAAATGTTTCTCATTTTGATATGATGAAGGTAATGAAGGACTTATTTCAAATGGTAAGCTCCAAGAAGATATTACAATATTCTATAGAATCAAGTTGTAAACACTAATTTGCTCTCTGTAAGCAATAACAAGGCTAACAGTATATAAAGTAAAACAATTGGCATATGGTAAATGATTTTTTTTTTTAGTTTTACTTTTTGAGGGTTATGGAATTTCTGAGCTAACACATATTGTCTGTGTGTAATCTGTGTTGAGTACTGGCATTATAAGTGTTTGAGACCAGAGTTACTTACCTGGGCCTTCTACCCCAATGACTTTACTGTTTTTTCAAATGCGAATGAGGTACATATGACATTCTCGGGGACACAATCTCAGTGCTGTGCCCACGTAAACCCACATGTGATAAAACTCTTGCAAGCATGCATGCCCAGTGATGACACACATATGCATTCTATGCCAAACACACAACACAGTAATATAACTGAGACCATTTTGTTTGCCCTCCCACTGAGAGCACCAGCACTGTTGTCATAAGCTGTTTGTAGCATCTGTTTTAGAATAGCAATGTATTCAGTACATCAAATCTGTGTGTCTTTGTTCAATGAATACCAGTCTGAGCAGAGACTGGTTTCTTTTGTGTGAGAATATTAAATTAGATAATCGCAGTGAGTATGTATAATGTCAGGACAAAAGCAATGGCGTCCAATGTGTAAAGTATTGTGAGAGAATTTGAGTCTGTGGATAAAAGGAAATTAGGTTGCTATTTCAGATTATCATAAATGAAAAGCATTCCATGTTTGATGGTTGGAAAATTACAAACTATACTCTACATGACACTGTTATTTTTTTGTATGAAAAATCCAATTAAGTAGCGTCATATGTAAATTGAAAATTCAATGGCATAGGGATGTAACAAATGCAAATGTGACCTTTTAAATTATAGCAATATCCATTGAACCATTAATGTTACAGAGAGAGATGAAAGTTTTCATTTACTAAACAAACAATATATTTTACCACAACATGAAAGTACAGGTCAGTGTGAAATGGAACAAGTTGACTCACACTTCCTTGTCTCTCCTGGCAGGAAGGTAAGTGTGGCACCATCAGCAAGAAAGTCCTTCCCATACACAGCTGTGGACATGTTGGTATTGACTGACCACCGCACAGACACCTCCCCTATGCTGCCACCTGTCAAGAAATTGTCAGAAACCTTTAACTCATTTGATATCCTATAGAAAGTTGACCCATCATCTTTCTATGTTATCTTTTTTGTGTCTTATTCAGATATTCTTCATGGCATGGATGATTTGCAAACTGAGTCTTATTCCAAAACAATAAATAAATGGATGATATCTTATTTTTAAAAATAATAATCAAACTTCATGGTTTAGATGATGATATGAAGCAAGAGTCTCATTCTAAAACAATACATAGACTAACTCCATGATACAGATGATGATTTGGTGACAGTATTATTTTACAACAATAAACAGTCTAACTTCATGGCATAGATGACGATTTGGAGACTGAATCTCATTCAGAAACAATAAATATCCTAACTTCATGGCACAGGTGATGATCTGATGACTGGGTCTCCTTCTAAAACAATAAAAAGTCTAACTTTGTGGCATAGATGATGATTTGAGGACTCAGTCTCATTCTAATACAATAATTATATAGTCTAATTTCATACTGCAGTCATCAGATTAATCTCCAAGAAACATCTTAATTTATGCATTTTACAGGATGGTCACATCTAACTAGGCAAAGACTTGTAGTGTCATTGAATAATGGAAAAAAAGGTTCCAAAAGTTATTGAGCAATAGTTTCTGGGAAAGACAACATAGCGTGACAAACCTACCTTCCCTATCCACAATCATATTCACTGCCAGCTGTGGCCTTTCCTCAACAGGCAATACCTGACCATTGTCCTGTGCCTGGGGACTGTTGCTATAGATACGGAACATGCCATAGGCATCGTCATTCTTCAGTATTATTACTGTTGCATTCCTAAGTTCTCCTAAGTATGCTGAGTTGGCTGGTCCAGGAGTTTCACCAACAACTTCAACATTTGTAAGTCGGACAACAAACACTTCATCTAGTTCTGGGATAGTATCAGCTAGAATGGTTACTGGCACAGACCCAACTGTAATGCCTTCATTCATGATGATGTAGCCATTAGTGACCACATTGAAATCCACCCCAGGTGTTGCCCTGTTACCCATAAGAATGGATGCCTGAAACAGAATGTATGTATAAAGTATCAGAACTCAACAGGCCAAAATAGTGTGTGTGTGTGTGTGTGTGTGTGTGTGTGTGTGTGTGTGCACAGAAATGTGTTGATGCAGGTCAAGGTCTGGACTATACTGAATGTGGAAGTTATTTCAGCCATTTTGATGTACCACATAGGAGAAGGCTCATCTGATTGATTGATTTGTTCTTGTTGTTGTTGTTGTTGTTGTTGTTGTAGGGTTTAACACCATTTTTCAGCACAAGATAAGCTATAACTGGTGGAGGAAGAACCCTGGACCACCGACCCACAAGAAGCCACTGGCAGGCTTTCTTACATACCCAGGTTAGCTGAGCCTGAGACTCGAACCCACACAGGCAGAGGTGAGATGGCAGCGATCCGTAACAATGAGCGCTTTAGACCACTCAGCCACCCAGGGCCCCCATCTGACTGGTTGAAGTGGCAAACTGATACAACAGCAATACTAAATTCTTGTCTCATATTCGCATTGGCATAACATGCTGGCTGGATGCATAGAAGATTTACTTCAATTGGATATACATAAATTTTCAACAGCTATGTACAGGACGGATCTTCAATATACATCACTGGTTGTATAGTTTCTACATAATAATGCATATAAGCATAAAAATTTCATTTGTCTTAATCATTTTGCTTAATTATGCTTATAGGGTTTTTGCAAAAGAATAAGTGCAAGACAAACTGGATTACAAATCAGTAAAAAAGAAAAAAAAAAAAAAAAAACTGGCAATATGGCTAGCAAAATCTAACATGTCATCTAGATATTAATACAAAAATGGATACCAAATTTCAATTTTTACCATAGGTGATTTTTGATTAATCATGTTACAAGGTTTTTGTGAAAAATACAAATAGTAAAACAAAAATCTACAATTGTTTTAAAAATTGGAAAACTGCTATAATCACATGGGTCACCTACAGATTAATACAAATAACACCAAATTCTATTTGTCTACTTTGATTACTATTCTTTACCTAAATCTGTTTACAAGGCTTGTCTAAAAAAAAGTCCAAGAATAACAAGTTCAAAGTGTTTAAAATAAAAAGATTGCAAGGTAACATTCACTAAAACCTTAATAGGGACCAACTCTAAATTTTAAATATCAAATTTGGTCTGTTTTGGCACAGTTTACAAGAAAGTGTAATGTACTGATGGAAGAACAGCACAAATTCAATATGCCTCCCTCCCCTGGGAGAGTGGACACATAACAATGGGTTGTAACATTTATAAAAACTTTTAACAATTACAGATTGGGAGAGAGATAATACAACAGAATACAAGTTACCTACAAGTTCTAGTGATCAGGAGTTGACAAAGATAACAACTTTTATCAGCCCTGATGATATTGCTCAAGATTTCCATCTTGTTAGCTACAATTTTAACTAGCTTTAGCGGCCAGAATTAACATGGGATACTTCAGCTGAACCAAACAACTTGTCATTCAGTTCAATGCTTTTCCAACTCATAAATCCAGTACTGAATGTCTCTTGTAATGTATGTATACAGCCTACACCAAAGTAGTAACTGCATCACCTTTTGGAATACAGTGCTTCTGACTGGGAGACGTCTCATGGTGGCATAATAGCAAATGACCTGCATACAAATTTGAAGAGGCAAGGCAAATAATGTACAACATTTACATTAAGTTTAGTTTTTACTTGACTTTTATGGATATAAGCATGCTTGGAAATAGTGATTCTGCATGGCTCAAAATAGCCACCTTTCATGGAATCTTATATACAAAGTTAAACATCACCAAACTTTAAACTGTCCTCATGCACTGTTCTTTGAAACTGTCCCAATGTACTGTCTTTGATACAGTTCCCATTTACAGTCTTTGATACTGTCCACATGTACTGTTCTATGAAACTGTCCCATTGTACTGTCCTTTGAAACTGTCCCCATGTACTGTTCTCTGAAACTGTCCCAATGTACTGTTTTAGTACTTTTGCCAGAAATGTTCTGTGTATGCAGTAACTTTTTTCACTTTATTTTGAGATGACTGATTATGTATTTTTTCCTGTTACTGATTGCTCAGTCTCATAAACACATGATTAATTGAATGGATGGTTTCTTCAGTCCTGCAACTTAAGAAAATTCCAATCATTTAACACAACATGCTAAATTCATGACCAGTTCAATAAGGAATTTTATTGTATTTGATTCTACAAATGACCCATCTAAAGTGACTTCTGAAAATTCCTGTATTTTCACCAATTTTGACCAATTCTTGTAAAATTACAGGGCTTGTCACAGTCAGGAACAAACCTATTCTCATTCCTGACTCTTTCCCATTTTTCTGGCAGTGTGGGAACCCCATAAATAATCTAATGAAAGTGAAATCTCACACCTAATTAATATTTACTAGCATATTTGTGCCTTAAATAGCTTACCTGAACTTCTTCACCGGCCCATTACATCTTAATATTTTTCTAAAAAAGATTTTGTCTTTCTTTTATAAACAAACAATTAATTAAATATTGCAACCCTTTAAGTCTTTTTTGGAAAACTAACACCTGTTTCATTATCATCTTGAAACAAGAGATAGCTGTTTCTTCAATTCAGTAAAACTTACTCTGTAACCTTACCAACATTACTTGTATTAAACCTGTCTGTCTATATTATTGACAAAACTGAAAACTTTTGAAATCATAATGATCCCCTAAAAAGCTGTCTCTCCATGATATAGTATTTTTATACCTTCTACTTTTATTTTCTCCTTTTTAAAAGAGACACATAAAATAGTCACATATTACATGGTTAAATGACACTTTCATGACCTGGTAGATGGAATTAGCTGAACATAAGACTGGAATCATATCCCCCCAAAAAAGAAAAGTGTGACTGGAATTGTATCCCATATGAAAATGGTTTAACATAAAAAAAGGAGCACAACAGTAAATATATTTGACCTCATTTCTGAATAAGACCTCTGCTAATAATGAAGTCCTGCAGATGACCTATCTTATACAAAGTATAATTATCTTCACACAATATATCTGGATAGCAAAGAGGTAACCTGGTCAAAGTATGGCTGGAATTGTATGCCATATGAAAATGGGTTAATATCAAGAAATGGAGCAATACAATAAATATATTTTTAACCTCATTTCTGAATAAGACCTCTGCTGAATGAAGTCTTGCAGATAAAAATCCCATACCTGATCCCTAGTTCCAATGCACTTAAAAGGATATGATCACCCATTTAAGACTGGTTTCACATCTCCAATTCGACTTATGCAAAAGACACCTCATGCCAACATGTAAACCATGGAGAATATGTTGTTTCAGTTGTTAGAATAAATTGCAGAGATGCCAGCCAGAGATGTCACCCAGGAGATACCATTCAGACATGTCACCCAGAGATGGCACCAAGAGATGCCACTCAGTGATGCAACCCAGAGATGCCACTCAGAGACAGCACCAAGCGATAGCACCAAGAAATGTCATTCAGAGAAGCACCCAGATATGCCACTCAGAGATAGCACCAAGAGATAGCACCAAGAAATGTCATTCAGAGATGCACCCAGATATGCCACTCAGAGATAGCACCAAGAGATAACACCAAGAGATAGCACCAAGAAATGTCATTCAGAGATGCCACCCAGAGATGCCACTAAGAGATAGCACCAAGAGATAGCACCAAGAAATGTCATTCAGAGATGCACCCAGATATGCCACTCAGAGATAGCACCAAGAAATGTCATTCAGAGATGCCACCCAGAGATGCCACAAAGAGACAGCACCAAGAAATGTCATTCAGAGATGCACCCAGATATGCCACTCAGAGATAGCACCAAGAGATAGCACCAAGAAACGTCACTCAGAGATGCCACCCAGAGATGCCACTCAGAGATAGCACCAAGAGATAGCACCAAGAAATGTCATTCAGAGATGCCACCCAGAGATACCACCCAGAGATGCCACTCAGAGATGCCACCCAGAGATGCCACTCAGAGATGCCACCCAGAGATGCCACCAAGAAATGTCATTCAGAGATGCCACCCAGAGATGCCACCCGGAGATGCCACTCAGAGATGCCACTCAGAGATGCCACCCAGAGATGCCACTCAGAGATAGCACCAAGAGATAGCACCAAGAAATGTCATTCAGAGATGCACCCAGATATGCCACTCAGAGATAGCACCAAGAAATGTCATTCAGAGATGCACCCAGATATGCCACTCAGAGATAGCACCAAGAGATAGCACCAAGAAACGTCACTCAGAGATGCCACCCAGAGATGCCACTCAGAGATAGCACCAAGAGATAGCACCAAGAAATGTCATTCAGAGATGCCACCCAGAGATACCACCCAGAGATGCCACTCAGAGATGCCACCCAGAGATGCCACTCAGAGATGCCACCCAGAGATGCCACCAAGAAATGTCATTCAGAGATGCCACCCAGAGATGCCACCCGGAGATGCCACTCAGAGATGCCACTCAGAGATGCCACCCAGAGATGCCACTCAGAGATAGCACCAAGAGATAGCACCAAGAAATGTCATTCAGAGATGCCACCCAGAGATGCCACCCAGAGATGCCACTCAGAGATGCCACCCAGAGATGCCACTCAGAGATGCCACCCAGAGATGCCACCAAGAAATGTCATTCAGAGATGCCACCCAGATATGCCACCCGGAGATGCCACTCAGAGATGCCACTCAGAGATGCCACCCAGAGATGCCACCCAGAGATGCCACTCAGAGATAGCACCAAGAGATAGCACCAAGAAATGTCATTCAGAGATGCCACCCAGAGATGCCACTCAGAGATGCCACTCAGAGATGCCACCCAGAGATGCCACTCAGAGATGCCACCCAGAGATGCCACCCAGAGATGCCACTCAGAGATAGCACCAAGAGATAGCACCAAGAAATGTCATTCAGAGATGCCACTCAGAGATGCCACTCAGAGATGCCACCCAGAGATGCCACTCAGAGATGCCACCCAGAGATGCCACCCAGAGATGCCACTCAGTGATGCCACCCAGAGATGCCACTCAGAGATGCCACTCAGAGATGCCACCCAGAGATGCCACCCAGAGATGCCACTCAGAGATGCCACCCAGAGATGCCACCCAGAGATGCCACCCATCAGCAGGCCTATCAAGAATACTAGGATACCTTTTTCACAATCTGAGGATGTTTGAGGAATATCACTGTTTTATTGAATCATCACTATTCTGTGGATTTATTAATGATTTGTAGAATTATCACTGTTTGTGAAATTATCAGTTTTATGTAATTATCACTCTTCAACAAATGGAACAAACTTCCACAATGACTTTTCAATCTTACCAGGTATCAATCCATAAATGTATTAGTTCTCACATTCATTACCCAAGCTCTGAAGCATAAACTTGCATTTTAAAGGCTATAATAATGACAGTAACCTTGAGTTTTTCTCATGTTCTGAGTTACTGTCTCCTCTTTATTCATATTACTTCTGCTGCTATGTTTTGAACGCAATCATCCTATTTGTCTCATTCATTGTGAAGTACAGTCTGCTTTTCATGTTGTTACAATGCAATCTGTGTACCAGTCTATCAATTAAATAGCCTGAAGAGAAAGGGCAAATGTATTTCCACTGTAAGTTTTAGTACTGAAGCTCTTTTTATACCCTTACACTTGTGTCCTGATAATAAAAACCACTTCCACAAAATGATGATTTCATGGAATCATGTCAACTACATCTAGAATGTGGAATTTTCACCCAAAATTCATAATAATTCCTTAAACTCCATAATAGTTGTCATCTTTGCTACTACAATCCAAGTAAAATAAATAAAGCCTAACATTTGATTGTAAAATATTGCAGAACTGACCTTGGTTTGATTCTTGATGAAGTACTGTATGCTTGACGTGGAGATCAGTGGCTGGGCTGTTACAGTTGTGTACCATGTGCAAGTCCCTCTTATTCCACTGATGTAAACCTCAAATGCCATACAAGAGGTCTGTATCAAGCACTCTCTAGCACACACCTGGAGGGAGGAAAACTATTTCATTAACTTGCTTATTCATGTCATGGATTACAAATTTAAATGCTTGAAGTTTTTAATCAGTTTTTCTAATATGATTCTATTTTGTGTCTTTATATTATACAGGTACTTATCTTCCATCAGAAATTCCTGTTTTGACAGAGGCTGCATGTAACCAATAGCAACATTCAGAATAATGCCTGCAAGCTATAGTACTGGATCAGTCAAATGCACTTGAAGTAAACAAAGTTTTTCATTGTTTTTTTATATTCAAATTGGCATAATGACTAAAAAGGATGTATCAATTTCAATAGATAATTAATTTTTAAATACTGCAATGTTTTCCAGGGGATTATGAAAAACTGCAATATTAAAAATAAGTATTTATCTACTGAAATATATACCTGTTTTCAAGTCATTCTTTCTTCAATCTAAAAGACATCAAAAGATATTATCTCTCACTATTTTTATCTCAGAGGGGAAGTAACCACAGCCCTACATGGACTGAAATGCAGGGAAAAATTTTCTGGAGATTTTCACACCACAGTTATCCAAGCCAATGTCTATAGTGGTACCTGGGAAACACTCAATCTGATCTTCACAGACCCCAGTGCCTCTGTTAATTCACCTTGTGTGCCTTTACAACACAACTTCCATCGTCAACTACTAGGGTTGAAACACAGAACTATGCTCTGCTAACAAAACAGTTAAATGGGAAAACCATATGTGGATGGATACCTAGACTTTAAACCTCAGACCCTCAAGCCATGTACTCTATCACTAAAGATATCTTAGTCAGTGTCCACAGAAACACACACCTAATCGATATGCTTCTTCAACATCCCATTCCTAACTCCAATCATGATTACGTGTTCTGGAATTTATAATTCTAAATACTGAATGATAAACAAGTTTAATGTCCATGTTTATAGTATTTAAGAGAACAAACATAAAGACTGTCTACAATATGACTCTACTTGAAATGATAAAAAAGAAACAATTAATAAACTGCACTGCCAAAACTTGTTTTCTTAAAAAGATTTTTTTAATAATTTGAAAATATTTTTTTCTAAATAGGAAAATGAAAAGATATATTTTTCAAAAAATTCAAAGTTTCTGGCTAAAACAATAATTTCAAGCAGAAATTTTTAAAGATTTTCTGTCTTGTTACAAGACATATATGAATACCTTTCAATATTTTAATGAATGTGTTAGGTTTTAACAGCATGTCAGCACAATAAAGGTTATATGGTCTTGATTTAAAAGTAAATTCTAAAAGTATAAATGTTAAAGAATTGCACAAGCAATTCCTAAGATAAACCTTTTCACATAAATGCAAACATTAAATACTATAAGATAAAAGATTGAAGGTAAACGGTAAAATTGTTTAAATTCTGTAAAATGTACAAAAAATAAAGAATACAGGTACAAATATAAAATCTGAACAATAACAGTTCAAAATTTATTATATAATCTGCATTCCCTAAATACATCTATGACTGTCTCTCATGGTACATCATCATAAAGTTGCTTAACTGAATTCACATTAAAAAAATCATTCTGTCTGACAGGGTGCTTGTCAATACATTCAAAAAGAATATCTTCCACTGTCAGTGGACATTGGCTGCACATACATACATAAGTTCACCCATCAAGAGGTATGCAAGAGTCAGGTACGTGTCCTATGCTAAGTCAGGTATGTGTACCCTATGCATGAGTCTGGTATGTGTGTGTCCTATGTATGAGTAAGGTATATGTGTACTATGCATGAGTTGGATATATGCAAGAATCAGGTATGTGTGTCCTATGCATGAGTCAGGTATGTGTGTCCTATGCACAAGTCATGTGTCCTGCATGAGTCAGCAACGTGTCCCATGCATGAGTCAGGTATGTCTGTCTTATGCACGTCAGGTATGTGTGTTCTATGCATGAGTCACGTATATGTGTGCTATGCATGAGTCAGGTATGTGTGTACTATGTACGAGTCAGGTATGTGTGTACTATGCATGAGTCAGGTATGTGTGTACTATGCATGAGTCAGGTATGTGTGTACTATGCATGAGTCAGGTATGTGTGTGTCCTATGTATGAGTCAGATATGTGTATCCTATGCATGAGTCAGGTATGTGTGTCCTATGCATGAGTTAGATATATGCAAGAGTCAGGTATGTGTGTCCTATACATAAGTCAGGTATGTGTGTCCTATGCACAAGTCAGGTATGTGTGTTCTATGCATGGGTCAGGTATGTATGTGTAAATCTTTTGGTTTTGAAAGGGAATTCAAAAAGATGATCAAATTTGTTTATTGAGAGGTTTGAATAGTCAGTTCAATGATTTTAGTATGGGTATAATTTCTATGGTCAAAATGGAGGCTTTAACTGGTAATGAGCTCCAAAGCGTGTCTCACAGTGCTGTAACAGCAATTCTAACCTTGTCACCATTTTTTAACCATCTATATGCAAAGATATATGGCCACAAGAGGAGATTCTCATTTAATTAATTTAGTCTCAATAATGAGAGTATTTGTTCAAGACTTTATGAATTGACAAATATAAAATATTATATTGAGGGGGTTCGACATTCAAGGTGGTGTCATTTGGGAAAAAAGAATTTTGCAGTATTTGCAATACTGTTTATTGCTGCAACAAGGGAAGCATGAATTCACATTGCAAAAGAAGGAATGCAATTTGGTTCCTAGGCATACAAAATTTGTTAATGACACCTAAAGACTATCAATTATGTGATTAAATGGATCAGAAGAGAGTTTTGTGATTATTTTACAGTCAATTTTTCATTCATCTGAGATAAAGTCATGGATCATTTGCCCTGACACAGAGGCTTTCTGCCACTTAAGTTTTAAAAGTAATATTCATATTTAAGAAACCACTAAAATGCAATGACTTAATTTAAGAATATGTGATAAGACATTTTTTACGACCATATACAAAACAAAAGACAAAACTTAGTTTCTTGAAATGCAACCATGTTCACATATTAGAATTGTTCTCAAAACATCACAAAACATGATCATTTTCTGTGTACTATGATGTTTGTTTTACTTCAAGACCAAAAAAACATCACCTTCAAAATGTAGACTTTAACTTCTTAAAGCATATGTGCCCAAAGTATGTTAAAAATAAGGAACAAATAAATCTTTTCCTAGAATTCAGGACAAGATTACATGTATTAGGCCATGTATTCATTTCTTACTTCTGTCAATAGACATGTATTACTTGTATTACTTGACAATTAAAATGAGTCTTTACACCTGAACCATAATTGAGAATTGCAATCTCTATGAAATCTACAAATACTGGCACAGATAAGTCCAGATAAGTAACACATGGAACCCCAAAATGATTCCTTTTATGTAACTTTAGTTGTGTTTTACCTACATTTTCATGGTTTTCTCAAGCAATCAAGAAGAGATATCATAGTCAACTACACAATTCCTGGGATAGAACATCAAAGTTTTTTTGTGGTTTCTTTTGAAAAAGAAACTAATTTTAGTGCTGACTGAGGTAATAAATGAAAAGATAATAGTAATAATTTCTCTATACATGAGTTACATATATTACCCACAGACATCTTTGGCAGTTTTCCAAGACTAAGAAACTGACTTGTTCTCAAAATGTGATTACAAAGAAAGGCAATACTAACAGCAATAACAGATGCAGTTGCCTTAAGAAGTCTTGGACCTATCATGTCAAGTCCTGTAGATTTAGAAACATCCTTTTTTTTAGGCAATTCAAAAACAATATATTCTATATGGATAACAGATACAGAAAATCAAGGAAGATTGCTGGAATTTCAAAAAGGAACAAATAGAGTTATTCTTGATGCTGATTTAGATACACTACCAATAAATCTTTTTAAAACTATTAAGTGGCTTCAAATTCAGCAGAGAACTCAGCTTCAAAAGGGTTTGCTAGTATATAAATCCTTTAAAGGATTGGCTCCTGATTATCTTAAATGTAACTTTAAATTTACTAAAAATGTTGATATGTATGAACTAAGATCCATCTCTGACAACAAGTTATATTTACCTAAACCAAATTCAGAGTTTTGTAAGAAGCATTTTGCTTTTACTGGAGACAAACTATGGAATTCCATACCATCTTCTGACTCTTTGCAAGCTTTTAAAGAGTTTAATCAACACAAAAGAAACAATCATTTGTCTATTTGCATGATTTTGTTTAATTCAGTACTACTACTCTTTAAAACATTGTTATCATGTACTCACCTATAATATTTTACACATGTTCGCTACTACTCTTTGTATGAATCCTGTATGTACTCATCCTTAAAGCCTAGTGTATATTTTATTGAAGCAGTAGATCAAATATCTAGTTTTTCATAGCATTTGTTGTCTAATGACATCTCATCTTACAAAAATTGTGCATTATATATATATATATATATATATATATATATACACACACACACACCACTCCCTGAATAACTTGAGAGCTGACAACTCTCGAACCAGCTTATAATGCTGGATCAGATGTGAATTTCATTTTTTAAACCAAAACTATGCAAAAATTGATCCCTATTTGTTGAACTTTAAGAAAATTGCAATCAAAATTGGTAACTGAAATTTTTAAAACTTACTGCATATTGTATTGTCGAAAACAGTAGACAGGACCTGGAAATTTTAATCAACATTATGAAATTATCAACTTTTAATAAGAAGTCATATAATTTGTTACATTTTCTTTCCAAACAACATTCTTAGTACACCATAATTAATGATATTCAAATAAATTTCAATCAATGAAAATGTACTTATACCTAGTGGAGAAAGCACATTGATAAATAAATGCCAATTAAATAATTTTTTTATCAAGTGAAATTTGTGCTTTAGTTCTATCTCTTAGTTCCTTGTAAGTGTATTCATCATAAATGCAGTGCGTCCTCTTATATTTAAACGTAAAATGTGTAAATCTACCGCAAAAGCTATGTCTGTAAGCATTTCTCTGAGAACTTAATTAAGTGCTGTGTTTTGATATCTGCCTTGCAAAGTATTTGTTTTTATTGTTGCATTGAATTAAAAGCTGGCCTCCTTTGTATTATCATGTTAATTACATCGTTTGAATCAAATAAAGGAGTTGGAATAAATGAAAAGTTAAAAGTCATGCATGCTTAAGATCCAGCTGCCCAGGGCATATGTCAGGTGAATTCATTTCAGTTCATCAATCAAACACTGTTATAAATGCTATTGTGTATGTAATATAATTAAACTATCATCAATTAACTTACCCAGTTATAACTGTGACCAAAGACAGCAAGGCAACTAAGTGAAATGAATGTTTCGTAAAATAAAGAGCTTTGTTTCACAGATACGGACCATTGTGGGGACAATGAGTTTCAGAGAATTCCTGAATTGGCACTTAGTGATATCCTCAAGAATGATAAGAAGTTTCACTATTACTTGCAAAGAAATCACAGAATCAACAGTTTACTTGTTGAACAATACCAAAATTGAGTTTAAACATAGATGATTGTCTCACGAAATAAATGTCACTAGGTTTTGAATAAAGGAATCTTGTTCGGTGGTGTCTCAACAGTTTGTCTGGTTCCCTGCTTCTCCAACTCCCTGCTTCACACTATACTATTACATACTACTGTGGGAACCAGACTAATCAACAAAAAAAAAAGCAGTGTCGTAATACACAAATGTTTTCGCATACATGTGATGGTTGCTGAAAGCAGCTGGAATAGTGTTAATGATCTTGTAGATGCTAGACGTTTTCTTAATAGATGTAATTTATACAGGATAACGAATAACTTCATTAGAAAAAGCGCTTTATTGACAATTATTCTTGACACAATCTTAAAACGATGATTCAGTCATTAAACGATTAAGTTCCCACCCCCACCCCAACGGTTTTCTGGACATGTAGTGGATATTTTTTTGAGGTCCCTCTGTAACTCATGCCCTCACTCATAGTGCTATGTTTTTGGACCCCGTTACACATGAGTTATCGAGGAAGAGGTGTGTGTATGTGTGTGTGTGTGTGTGTATGTTATCTTCTGGCACATTATGTGATGGCAGATCTGGGTCTATATTGGTTACTGTAGGATCCAAGTTATAAGTGAGTATATACAGTAGGTAATGTATGTTCATTTTTAGAAACAGCAGAGATCATCATCACTTGTACAAGTCTGCCCAGTGGCATCTCTTGTACAAATCTGAAAAGTGGTATGGAGATAGAGTTAAAAATTGTAAATGCTGACAAATAATCCAAACCACATGCAGGGCTATACCACAGGCTTAATGGGCTTTGGGACCAGATGAGCTAAAAATCAGTCCAACTCCCTAAAATTGTCGACTCTCTTATGCATCATACTCTCGTGGTTTTCTCTCCCACTTTTTCTTAACAACTTTTAAACAAAGGATACTTTTCCTCTTTTGCCTGGCTAAGCTAGCTTACATTGTATAAATTAATCAACAAACTGACACACTCACCTCAATAGGCTCTTGGCCCTCAGGAACAACCACCTGCACACCCTCAATCCCTCTGCTACCAAACTGGGGTTCTAAAAAGTAATCCCGGGCTTTGCCCGGAATTTGTGAAGGATCAGCCGCAGGATTGGAACTCTCAGTGTTGTAGTACACCCTCAGCTGACCAAAACTGCCACCACTGAAAAACAGGTACAGATTTTCATAAACCAACACAAATAAACTCAGTCATTAAATGTTTGGACATACACTGCCAGTTGGATTGAGACTTATTACCATTGTAATGCCCTTGTGTTATGGAAATGAACAAAATAAGGGCACATTTAAGCACATTGGAAACAAAACTAATATTCCATGCAAATACAGTTAAACCTGTCTTGAGTGACTTGTACTATGAGCAACAACATGTCATTTATGACTATAATCGTGAAAGGATGTGACCTGTGACATTGATTTTTAGGCAAAATATGCATTTTCACACTGCTATGAATTATCACTTTGGAAAACAAAACACCACTGACTTTGCTTTAATCCTTATAAACATGACCACTTTGAAAGAACCACAGGCAAAAATCAAATTGTTCTAAACAACACTGCTATGAATGACTATCACAAAAACAGATAAACACCATTGACCCTTACTTAATCCTTTGTAACCATGACTGCTTAAAAAGTAGAGACTTTTTTAAAGAAAACAAAAATAGGCTGGCTACTGCTTTCCTAAATTGTACAGGTCATGCAGATAGCGTCATTTGTTATAGACCAGAGTACATGTCACTAACTGTCATTGTGATGCTGAGGTCATATGAAAACCCACTGAAATTAACAATTCTTCCTTCAAAGTCATGGATGTACATAGTTCAAAAGTTTTTTTGTTATCTTTTGTGAAAATCTGCATAACACCAATATGTAATAATAAGAATTTGTTTTAAAAGACTTTAATGTAGCAATCAAGTACATCATTTTTGTTGTCGAGTTAATCCATAATGCCTACCATGAATGAGGCCTTTGTCTTTGTCTTTAATAGCAGTAAGTGGCAACCATTTCCTGTATTTGATTGCTATTGTTAAAAGATTGTGTTGCTTGTTGCTTTTTTATTATATAGTGATTACAACCCACACACCAAGCCATCATCTGTTCACCTTAGTCAGCCAGTTACACCCTTTGTTTATAGAGTTAATCCATTTTTATGTTATTGGTGAGTTAAGTCTTTGGCTGTTATTTCTAAAAAGTGTATTAAGTTTCTGGATGGGTTATGTACATCTTTTGATTTCAATCACTAGTACATATGTGTTTTCCATATTTACCCAGAGCCTGATCAAAACTGCTACAGTTGTTATTACAATGGATTACTGTTAACATTATTATGTTGATAACAACAGTATAACCTCTACTGAAGAAGAGAAGAATTCTAACACTGAAGGAATGAATTGATTCAAAGGACATATAAATACAACCTTATTTATACTGACAATTCATATGTTAATACATGTATGTGTGATATTTAAATATAAATGTGAATGTGTAATGATAGATGTATAGCTATACCACTATGCAAATTTATTTTCATATGAATGTATACAATATTTTAACAATAAGTACAAATAAAGAATACATGTCTATTGATTGTGGATATATTTCCTTAGTAAACAGTGTTGAATCTTGACCTTGGAAACAGGTCCTTTGCACAAACATGTTGCAAGAGATCAACCTATCTTGTAAGACTGTATTTTAGTGGCAGAAGGGTGGTCTTTTGAGACAGGTTTTATTTTAGTACTGAGATCTGTTAGGTGTGTCTTTGATTTTTAACCACAAACGTTTCACTTATTTGTATAATAAATGAATCCTTAAAAGATTTTTCAACCTGAAAGAATCTGACTACAGCAATTTTCCTCCGACTATTTATGCTTGCTGATCACTGCTTTTCTGTATAGTAAAATTATATTATAGTATTGCATATAGTATTGCACATAGTATTATAGTATTGCACATAGTATTGAACACATCATTATAGTATTACACACAGTATTAAAGTATTGCACATAATATCATAGTATTGCACATACTACAGTATTGCACATAGTATTAGAGCATTGACCATAGTGTTGCCCATAGTATTGCACAAAGTATTATAGTATTGCACATATAATATTGCACATAGTACTGCACACAGTATTAAAGTACTGCACATAGTATTATAATATTGCTTATAGTGCTATAGCATTCCACACATTATATTATTGCACATAGTACTATATTATTGCTTATACTATTATAGCATTGCACATATTATTATGATATTGCACATAGTGTTGAACATAGTATTATAGTATTGCACATAGTATTATAGTATTGCACATGTCCTGTTAACTGTGGACCTTTCATAGTGTCCTATTCCTTCAGAGTTTCTATGCAATTTATGTAATAATAATAATAATAATAATAATAATAATAATAATAATTTTATTATTATTATTATTATTATTATTATTAAATGCATTATTTTACCTGTACCAATAAAAGCTAGAACATTTAATTGACAATACAATGGATGTTTGATATTGCATCATGCTTAAATTTCCAACTATTCAATCTTCAAACTGGTATACCTTGGTTGTTGGCAAATACGACATTCTTCTGTCCTTCACAATAATTTCAATGCTGGCGATTAAAGGAACAATGTAACATCTAGGCTTACCCATACATTTTCCACTCAAAGTTGTTGACAGCAAAATAAAGTGCAAGTACAATCACTGGACTTTATTATTCTATTTTTAGCCCATATATATAGGTCACATGCTAGCTGTTGCCCTGCTCATTTATTTCCACAATGAATACTACTACCATACCATCACATATCTGTAAAATTATTACAAATTCAAGTTAGATTTACCACTTACTGTTGCACACACATAACAAATGGAAGAGAGAACAAGAGATAAACACTATTTTCCAGATATCACAATTTTTAAGCATGTATTTGGCATAAAAAGCTTTTGAACCGCAAATTCATTGAACCATTCACTGAAAATACATGGACTGATCTGCTGCAAATTTTGCAATAAGGGAGGATAATATTTCCATACTGCAGACAACATCTATTGAGAGAAGTGCAAGTCATTTCTCTTTTTGTTGCAAAAAGAAAATTTTAAAATTAAATTAGGTTTCTTACCCTGATCATATTAACATCAGAAAGTTTAACCACGCACGCATGCACACACATACACACTCGGGGCCCCAAGTGGCCGAGTGGTAAAAGCGCTCACCATTATGGAACATTGCCATCTCACCTCTGTCTGCATGGGTTTGAGTCTTAGGTTCGGCCAATGGGGGTATGTGAGAAAGCTTGTCAGTAGCTTCTCATGGGTCGGTGGTTCTTTCCGGGGTTTTCCTGGGTTCTTCCTCCACCATTGATACTGACTGCCATGTATAGCCTATCTTGTGCTGAAAAATGGCGTTAAACCCTACAACAACAACAACACACACACACACACACACACACACACACACACCACAAAGGAATGTAACTCTTGCAGATTAACTCCCCTCGGATTGCCACCTATATCCCAGATGTTGACCATTTGTGGAAAATGAAAGGAGGGAGGGATTAATAGTAATGATAGTATCAGGTAATTTTGGAGAAACATAATTTGCTAAACAATTTCCTTTCTCTGTTAAATACATTCCTGTAAAAGGAGAAGGAATTAGTTGAGCATCATAAGTTGATTATGTTTACCACATGAATCCAGTGAATACTGCAAGGTCAGGGCCAAGTCTTGTGCTTTGCTGTCATGAATGGGGCATGGTACCTGTTTGGGCAACAAATAGTGGCCTGACAAAATTCAGTTCTCTCCTTTATGAGGTCATATCACACAAATAGAAACTGGAGAAACAAGACTGGGTAGGCAAGGCAGCTAACTCCATTATGTCTTGAACTGACATTACTTTCAAAGTCCAGACTCATGGAATTCTTTATATTTCATGAACCATAATCAGTCATAACTGATCCTGTGAGAGTTCAGAGTTGGCTGATCTGATAACCCCTTTAGCCAAGCAGCCAGTGCCTTTGGGTTTGCATCTTGTTTTTCTGCCTCAACCAGTAGGAAAAGCATTTGAAAGCCACCATGGACATTCTCTATGTCCATCAGTATCCAAAGGCACACACCAAGTCCTGAAGCTTTGCCTCTCTTGACAAATCAATCAAAGGGAGAGATCAGAAGTTACTTGATTGTAGCCTATCAACATAACCATTTTTAAAAACAAAACTAGGCTGCATCATTAGTACAACTTAGCTGTTAGAACAGAACTATGCATAGTTCAGATCCATGGATAGTGCATGCAAGTTACTCACCTTGCAAGCTAAAGCTAGTGCTATCAGGGAACAAGTCTTGTAAAATAACTGCTCCTCTGAGGTGGTAAAAAGGAGATTGAACTCTGATGATTTGAACCACATCAAGACCAGGACAGAGTCTGTTTTGAGAACAAGGTGAGCAAGCCTGGCCTGGATATGTTGAAACTGGAATGATACATAGGTGGCCCATATCATCTCTTCAATTCTGTCTGAACATGTTTGTGATCATTGAATGGTATCCCTCAACTGTGACAGGGGCCAGCTTCTTGTCTTCAAATATGAAAAGAAAGTAGTTAGGGGACAGAGTTGGAGAGTGATGTGACACTATTAACATGACAATCTTTGAAAATCTGACACTTCCCATCATACTCCTACAATGTGGAAACTGTCTCACTGTCATGATCTTCTTCAAATGCCCAACTCCATTTTCTGCTGGCATAGCTGGAAAAAGCCAGGCATGAAAGAGTTTTCTCTGGACATTAATTGAATAATTGCAAACTTGGTTTCTGGAGCAGCTAAATGATCGCCGTGATCAGGGTAATGACAACTTTGTTTTGCAAGCCCTGACCCTCATTTTCTGGATTAGTGTCAGTATTAGAACTGCTTGACAGAATGTCCTATTCCCTCCCAGCTAACTGAAAGGGTGTCTATGGCAATTGATGGCCCATGCCACTGGGTCCAGGAATGGAGACATGAAGGTTGGCATTTTCTTGTTCATATTGGCACACCAATGAAGGTACTCCCATACCATAATGCAAAGGTCCAGTGATTTTATCCCCACCCCTTTGTTTGAAGAGGTGCTGTTCACCATGACCACATTGTCTGACATTATCAGAACCACCTTCCTTTGGCTGTGTTCCACCCAAGCATGGAAGGCATTGAGAATGGCCTTTATTTTCAGGAGACTGATGTGAACAGCCTCTTTTGTAGTATCCGCTTGCTATTGAAAGTCACAGAATCAGGCAGCCAACATAACAACTGGCATCTAACAAAATTTAATTTTTCCAGTTGTGGAGCTTCTAATGGTATTCCAGCTACTAGCCACTCCCTGTCTAGCCAATGAAGCAGGAAGTGTTTGATTTTGGTGGAGATCATAATCTGGTAATCTAAATGACCTGAGATCAGGTGCCACTGTGCCAGAAGTGTCTAATCTAAATGACCTTAGATCAGGTGCAACTGTGCCAGAAGTGTCTAATCTAAATGACCCGAGATCAGGTGCCACTGTGCCAGAAGTGTCTAATCCAAATGACCTGAGATCAGGTGCCACTGTGCCAGAAGTGTCTAATCTAAATGACCTTAGATCATGTTCCATTGTGCTAGAAGTGTCTAATCTAAATGACCTTAGATCAGGTGCCACTGTGCCAGAAGTTTCTAATCTAAATGACCTTAGATCAGGTGCCACTGTGCCAGAAGTGTCTAATCTAAATGACCTGAGATCAGGTGCCACTGTGCCAGAAGTGTCTAATCTAAATGACCTGAGATCAGGTGCCACTGTGCCAGAAGTGTCTAATCTAATTGACCTGAGATCAGGTGCCACTGTGCAGAAGTGTCTAATCTAAATGACCTTAGATCAGGTGCCACTGTGCCAGAAGTGTCTAATCTAAATGACCTGAGATCAGGTGCCACTGTGCCAGAAGTGTCTAATCTAATTGACCTGAGATCAGGTGCCATTGTGCCAGAAGTGTCATCTGCATAGGGCACATGTAAAGGCAGCTGAAATATACCAGGTCCATCACTGCAATGAACAGGATGAATTGGATGTCCTTGCAGATGCCTTCTCTGACACATGAACAATACTGTCTATGCATTTGGAAGCAAGACAAACTAGAATGATACTAGTTGGAAATTCCATATCTAGATCCAACTTCTCATACTTGTCCACCAAAAGAGAGGTATAAGCTTAACCTAACTGGCAAAGGACCATAATATGAGCACAAAAAGTGCAATTTATATATTACATGCCAAAATTACAATAAACTCTATGAAAAATTTACATTTAGTTTTGCTACTAACCTGGACCTGAAGCTGGTTACAATTCTTGTCACAAATGGGCAAATCCAAATGATTGTAAACTCTGGTAATGAGCATGATGATGTACTCAACCTGAATGCTGTATGACATCACTCTCATATTCTCTTTTTTTTAATTTATAAAGCTCTATAGATTTGTTCTTTTCAAGATCTGATATGTTTTCAAATTTAAAAAGGTCCCTCTCCTCGAACATTTCTTCGTCATATAACAACCATGAGTCAGATTGATAAAACCTGTTTGCTTAACATCTGGTACCATGTTTTTTTCTTCAAATTATAGACTGGTCCACTACTTAAATATGTAAACAATTTAATGATTCACTACCTAAATATATCAAAATATAATTAATCTCTAAAATAAGTTTTAAAATTGAAGAAACCTGCATCAGATGAAATTACAGGTAGGCCTACAATTGATAAATGTACTCTTATGTTATTCTAACAAAGCAATCTTCTTGTTTAGAATATTCTCAAATTTATATCATGTGTAAAGTGATAATAATAAAAATGACAAACACAAAATTTTATCACATTAATTTTATATTTTTGAATATACCAAAAAAGTGTAATCTATATACAGGTGAGAGTATGACATTAGGTAAAAATAGAGCTTAATGAAAAGTGTTTTGGTTAACATGTGAGACTTCTCCACTTTGACTATCCACAATAAACTGCAAAAGAGGAAGAGATGCTTATTCATACTGTGAAACAAAACTAAGCACACCTAATATTTTTGCATAATATCATTGCTATGGAGGAAGTGATCCTGAAGTGGGTTATGGTACAGTCCAATGTCTTGGTAAACAGTGAAAACCGTAAAGGTGAAATTGGGGCCAAATTGAAGGGCACTTGCTATACTACCCCATGGTAGCTGAAGTGAAGGTTTTTGAATGACATTATCTGAAAAGGTATATGGAAATACATGTCAGACAGGTTGAGAATGATTGTGTATTCGCTGCATCACACAGATGGACAGACTTTGCCATCTCCATCTTGAATTCTGGGCCAGTAATAAATTGATCGAGTTGGCTGAAATCTATGACAGGTCTCAGTTTTTCATGTGGTGAGCAGTCCTATTGACAACCTTGGCAATATAGCATACTGATTCCCAGGCAATGTCACTTCTGGTCTTCTTGGCTTGAGCATGATAGATTGATATTACATGGGCAATAACGACCGGTAAAAAAAATGCATAAATGAAAATAAATTTGCTGTGAAAGAAGTAAATGTTATATACACAAAGCATACCACTGAATGTAAATGTTGGATGGTCAAAATTAAATATACATTGCAATGGATTCTTGGAAGCACTTTTCACAGTTGCAAGCAAAAGTTTTAAACTGTAAAATATTCAGGATATGGGTGGTTACTTAGTGGGAACAAGGGGGTTAATCTGTACAAGTTACTTCCCTTCACTGATATGATACATTAGATAGACGGACATTTTTTCCATTTTTCATGGAGGGCTGATGATAATTTCCAAATGTTAACGTGATCAGGTAATGTATTGAACAGAGAAAAATTTGATTAACTGAGAAAATTCAAAATATTATTCACATCATTAGACATTTCCAAGGTAAGTCATTAGTGCTAAAGCAATAAAAAGAATTAATTTTATCAATAATAATAGTAATAAAATCTGGACTTTAAAGACTAGTTCCTATTATTGTATTTTAATTTGTTTAATTAATGATTAGGCTTTATCACAGGTACCATAATTTACATATTTTATATCTTACTGATTCTTAGAAATCACATAATATTGTACAATCAGTTGTAAGTACTTTATAATATATGTAAAATTCAGCTTCTAATAAGTGTTTTATACCTGAAATCAGGCTTCAAATTCATAAATTACTGACATTCTCTCCACTCTCCATTCCCCTCTCTCTCTGACAAAATACAAATATTTTCCTACAAAAACTGTTTTTGTTTGTCTTTTAAATTTTCTAACATTAAGGAAATGCCATGTGATAGATTTTTATGGGCTGGCTGCACCTGCCCTACATCTAGCTGGGACAACATAGCTGGCAAATATAGTGGCTAGTCAAAGTTACATTGTCTCTTTCATTGGTCTTGAAACTGGGGCAGCAGATGGAACAGTATTGTGTCAGCCAATTGGCAAGGTTTATTGACAAGGTTTGCCAATTTGAAGCTTAAATATCATCATCAGTGGAATGTTCAAGTTTTTATGGCCATGGATATATGACTATTATTACTACAGAAAGACCTTACGTTCTGATTAGTCCTATATCCTGGACACTGTTTGAAGATGTTTCCTCTACTGTGTACACTGATGCAGAAAGCTGAACCATGCCATGTGGATTGTCATTACTTGGAATGGTAAGTGTGAAGACATTACGGTTTCCGATCCTTCCCAGTGTTGTCCGTAACAAGGTGATCTTTATCTCCTGTAAAAATAATACATCTTTATCTCCTGTAAAAATAATACATGTTAAACTTTACAAAAGTCACACCATAAAGAATGCAGGCTATCTGTACAAATGTGTCTTCCTTACCTCAAAAATGACATCTTTTTCACATAAAACATTACAAAAAATCTAACAAGAAAATGCAAAGTTGTTGTACTACATCCATTTTCCTATTTTTCTTCTAGTCATATTGGGAATAGGCAGATACACAAATAGTTAACAGATCTACAGACAGAGACAAACAGCACAAATAATAAACAAAGGCTACTTTATCACTATGGAAACTCTATATACAGCTCTGCTGGCCTCTAAAGGTCATTCTCATATTATCTAATACAGACAGACAGACAGAAAGAAAGAATGAGAGAAAGAAAGAAAGAAAGAAAGAAAGAAAGAAAGAAAGAAAGAAAAGCCTACCTCTGTAGATTCGGGAATATCATCTGGCAGGACAGATATACTGATATTTCTGCTGGCCTCATTGCTGACATAGTACAAAGAGCCATTAGTTGGGCTGACATCATATGAAGCAAGCTGACCTAGAGAACAGTAAATATATATGAAGTCTGGAGTGTGTGTTCTCTATTTCATTAATTATTTTAATTAAGTTATGCTCAGATCAACTTTTACATGTCATACTGTCATGATTCTATGGTCTTAAACTAAGTAATGGTGAAAAGAAAAAAATCAACAAGTTTTGAAAATTTTAACAAATAATTTATTTCCCTAGAATACAAAGGAAAAATATAAAACGAACTCACAGTATTGTGAAAAAAATCCCAAATATTCCTAAAAGTTTAGAGTATTCCATATGAATTCAGTTGAATTCCAAATGAATTCCAATCTTGAAAAACTGATATACCAATAGCCTGGAATAGCGTTCATGTGAAAACAATCTTGATGTATCACAATGATTAAATGTCTCTAAATGAATTCACAATAATCCCTTAATAAAGATTTAGTCCAAAAATATTAATGAGCACTTTGTAATTCCAATGGATAATTTAAATAAATAAATCCTCTCAAATTAAAACTGAACACAACTAAAACTGATTCCTCTAAAGATGAATAATTCGGATGTAAATAATCCTTAATATAAAAAACTAAAACATAATAAATAAAGCAGGATGAGAGTCATCTCCCCATCAAGTTCATAAATAAGATCACTTTCTAGAAACTAGCAAAGTCAAAAGGCAATGTAAACATGTTTACCTACATGTGATAATTATCTTAATATATAATCTACAATCATAAACAAATATCAGCAATGTGATATGTTGATAAAAAAGACATTTTCCTGGCTGGCCCAACTACTAACTTCAATTATGGACAAAAGTCAAGCACACAATACAAAATTAAATATACATAACACCTCCCTGCATAAAGAAAGGAAAGATTTATACCATAAAGCTTTCATTTACGTATTTTAGTTAAATATACACATGATTCTATAATAATTAAAATTATATAGGTAGATGTCTTATGAATGATAAAATATATACATAAATTAAAGCAATATAGTACTTCTATACATGTGAAAGTGCATCTGCAATTGGATTATCTTTTCCCTTTATGTGCCTAATGTCAATGCTGTATTCCTGCAACATCAAACTCCACCTTAACAATCTAAGATATTTGTTTTTCATTTTTTTAAAATAAAAGTGAGAGGGATGTGATCACTGAATACAACAATCAGAGAAGGAGCTAACTAAGCCAATATTAAAGCCAAATATTTCTTTTTGATTGTGGAATAATTTCTCTGGTGCCTGTTTAATGTTTTGTAAAAATAACACACTGCATGATTCACACCATTTTCGTCTTCTTAAATCAATACTCCACCAACCCCAGCATCACTTGCTTTTAAACAATAGGCTGAAATTGGACCTGAAAGAACTGGTGCAATCTTAAGTATGGCCTTTAATTTATCAAAAGACTCCTGATTTTGTCAGACCAACAAAACTTGGTTTTCTTACACAACAAATTCGTCAGGGGTTCTGCAAGTATGGAAACATCTGAGCAACATTTCCAATAATATCCAACCATACCAAAAACAACCACTTCAGTTGCTTTATACTGTTAGGCACAGGGAATTCAGAGATAGTCTTGACCTTAACTTCTATAGGTTTAACTTGACCCTATCCTGCAATATGTCCCAAACACACAACACAAGCATGACAAAAAAAACCTCACTTTTACTTAAAGTAATTGTCAAATGTATTCACTGAGTCCAACAAACATTTTTTGAATGGTTTACAAAGTGATCTTTCCAGGTGTCATTGTGGATGATGATGTCATCTACATAAACATTGTAGTTATCTAAACCAGAAGTAATCATGTTTATTAAATACTTGAAAGTTGAAGGAGAACATATCATACCAAACAGTATCACTTTATATTGATAAAGGAGAACATATCATACCAAACAGTATCACTTTATATTGATAAAGAAGAACATATCATACCAAACAGTATCACTTTATATTGATAAAGTCCATTTGGAGTTATGTCAGTGGAATTTTTGCCAAAATCCTTGTAAAGGTCAAAATTAGCGACATACTTTCAATTTTGTCAATGTAGTCATCAATTCTTGGCATTGGAAATAAAAAATGTTTTGGTGACACTGTTCACATTTCTATAGTTAGTACACATGCGGAAAGTATTATCTGATTTCAGCACAAGAATACATGGTGAACTCCAGTTATATTTACTCGGTTCTATTTAATCATTTTCCAGGAAATACTGAATTTCTCTTTCAAACATTCCTGCTTGAGAGGATTCATCCTGTAAGGATGCAGTTTGACAGGTGTAAAATCTACAATCTCAACATCATTTTAGATTTTATCATGTTGGAACATATGGAAAGAAGTACTCATATTCACATAATAGATGTCTGAGTTCACTCATTTCTTCTGGTTGCAGATGTGAAAGTTTCTGGTCCAGATTATTCAATATTTCTCATTCCAAAGATTGTTTCAATAAAAGACACTACAGTCAGATTGCATGCCATCAATGAAAACCTTACTGTGTGATACAGGTACAATTAAAATGACTGAATGATTAACAGAGCTATCTCTATCAATATACTCCCTTAACATATTTCTATGGCAAAATTGTTTGTTTTCACCTCCCAGGAGTGCTAATGATATAATTTAAGTCATTTACTTTCTTTACAACTGTATAAGTACCATATTACATAACCTGAAGAGGATTTTGTGGTATGGGCAAGTGAGTCAGAACTCTATCTCCAGGCTGAAAACTCCTTTCCTTTGTATTTCTGTCATATCTTACTTTCATTTATGACTGTGTAGAGTGAAGAGCTCTTCTTGTTATGTCACAAGCCTTTGACAACTTATATCTGAATGATGAAATCTTTCTGAGGCCCCTTGACTTTCAGGGTGACAGACAGAAGATATAAAGTATGGATGCCTAATTCATGCATAACTTGCTGGAAAATTCCACACATAAAATTTGACCCAGATCTTCCTTGGCTTAAGGAAACAGACCAAGATCTGCCATAGAATAATGGATTTGAAATTCTATACTGCATGTGGGCTCAGATCTGCCAAGTATAATGGATGCAGACCCAGATATGCAATTGAATACAGTATGAAGACACCAATCTGCCTTAAAGTTTGTATAATGGATGCAGCTCGTATCAGCCAATATATAATGGGTGTAAACCCAATCTGCCATGGCATAATGGCTGTAGACCCAGATCTGCACTTGTATAATAATGGAAGACAAAGATCTGTTATTCTATCATGGATGTAAAACCAGATGTCATTGCATAATTGATTCAGACCCAGATCTGCCATTGCATAATGGATGTATCCCCAGATCTGCCATTGTATAAGAGATTCTCAGACCCAGATCTGCCATTGCATAAAGGATGTAGACGCAGATCTGCCATTGTATAATAGATTCAGATCCAGATCTGCTATTGCATATTGGATGTAGACCCAGATCTGCCATTACATAATGGATGTAGACCCAGATCTGTCATTGCATGATGGATATAGACACAGATCTGCCATTATATAATGGATGTAGACCCAGATCTGCCATTGCATGATAGATATAGACACAGATCTGCCATTGTATAATGGATGTAGACCCAGATCTGCCATTGTATAATGGATATAGACACAGATCTGCCATTGTATAATGGATGTAGACCCAGATCTGCCATTGTATAATGGATGCAGACCCTGATCTGCCATTGCATAATTAATGCTGACCCAGATCTACCAGTGCATAATGGATGCTGACCCAGATCTGCCATTGCATAATGGATGCCAACCCATATCTACCATTGTATAATGGATGTAGACCCAGCTCTGCTATTGCATAACAGATGCTGACCCAGATCTGACATTGCATAATGGATGCCGACCCAGATCTACCACTGCATAATGGCTGTAGATCCAGATCTACCATTGTATAATGGATGTAGACCCAGATCTGCCATTGCATAACGGATGCTGACCCAGATCTGCCATTGTATAATAGATGTAGACCCAGATCTGCTATTGCATAATGGCTGTAGACCCAGATCTGCCATGGCATAATGGCTGTAGACTCAGATCTGCCACTGTGTAATATATGCAGACCATGGTTCCCACTCTTTTCTAAAGATAGATTTCCAGGTCATTTCCAGGATTTTTCCAGGATGAAATTAATTTTTTCAAGGTTCAGACATGACCATTACTGAATTGTATTTTAAAGAACATTTTAGATTATAAAACATGCATTTTCTAAATCTGAAGATATTCCTATTTCAAGAAGCTCCAAACCATCTAAGCCAGAAAAGATGATCATGTACAAAACCATAAAATGTACCACACGAAACAAATTTGACTATATTCCTATAAATTGGCATGCAAAGTCATTTCAATGTACAGAATAAAAATTCTAACTTTACTTTGCTGTTGCTAAGTGGAAACAATATAATGAACATAAATTAGTTTTGTTTCCTTTCAAACCTTTAATTCTAAAGAATTCTAGAGCAATATATATGCATGTTATACAAAGTAAACTTTTCATATCACAGTATGAAAAAACAATAAATGCAAAGTATTAGAATCTGATCTTGTAACGAAAAAAGTTTATCCCTCAATTAATCTGTACCAATAAAACCCAAACAGGATTTTTCAAACAACCTAAACTCCTTAAGAGGATCTGGTTAAAAATCCATCATTTAAAAAACATTTACAAAAGGGTTGATTTAAAATTTGACAAAAAACCTTCAAAATTATATTTTGTTGTATAAACAAGGACTGAATTTCCTATAAAATCATGTCTTCTTGTAACTCGATAAACCAGTCTCCAAACCTATACTGATACATGGACTCATATCGTTGTTTAATATACAATACAAGTGATGACAATTTTCCATTTCTCCTGTGTCCTATTTAAGATCTGAAACCAATGCTTCAAGCTACATGTCATTGTGTAATAGTTTTGCACCAAAGTTCAGCTCAGAGATTCGACATTTTGGACAACAAATTTGGCTTGAAAGGAATATCAGTCTGTTTTCTAATACGGGTTTCCTCTGAATATTCCCACCCCATTTTTCACATTTTGACATTTAGGATTGGGAGTGGGGTCAGCCAGTGCATGTTGAAATTTTAAATTTACGCCACCATTCAGCAGTGACATATGGTAGTCGCTTACCACTGTGCCTAGCAAACTTTAAGTGATGTTATATCAACTCATACCTGCATGAAATCAATAGAAAAATGGTTTTATTTTCTCAGAAATGGCAAGTATTATATCGTAATCGTTATGTAGTCACGTGATACAACAAAACCCTTGTAGTTGTTCTCGGAATAAATATAGAGGACTTTGTATTCTTTCGCTTTTTTTTTTTTTATTAATATTTTTTAGTTTTTTCTACGATGTTTGAAATGGGTTATTATTGATAAAACATGACTACTGGATTTATGATGTCATGAACATGTAGGTTGTGACATATGTGTACTTGTGTGACTAGCAATGCAAATCACGAGTACAACCTCAAATTTCATCAATGCCTTAATTTTATCTTGTCTACTAGATGAATCTATTCCATTAAGCATTTGGGTTGACTCAACAAATATTTTTATATCAAGCACTCAAATGATCCATACTGCAACCTCCGAATATTCTGGTCAGATCTTGATAAATTTAACTCACGATCAGTTGAGTTATGACTCAATTATGTAACTTTTTTGAGCTTCAAGTGTTGGAGGAAAATTCCCGGGTTTATCCCAACTTTCATCAATATTTGCAAAATTCAAGAACTTTTCACGATCGGGAAAAATTTATCATTTCTCCCGATTTCCCAGTTGCATAGGAACCCTGGCAGATCCAGATCTGCCATTGCATAATGGATGTAGACCCAGATCTGCCATTACATAATGGATGCAGACCCAGATCTGTCATTGCATAATGGATGTAGAACCAGATCTGCCATTACATAATGGATGCAGATCCAGATCTGCCATTGCATAATGGATACAGACCCAGATCTGCCACTGCATAATGGATACAGACCCAGATCTGCCATTGCATAATGGCTGTAGACCCAGATCTGCCATTGCATAATGGATACAGACCCAGATCTGCCATTGCATAATGGCTGTAGACCCAGATCTGCCATTGCATAATGGATACAGACCCAGATCTGCCATTGCATAATGGCTGTAGACCCAGATCTGCCACTGCATAATGGATGTAGACCCAGATCTGCTACTTTATAATGCAAGTGGACTTCAGATCTGTAACTGATTAATGAGTGGGCAGATCAGGATTTGTTGAATTAAAATAATAGGTAGAATTATAAGAAGATAAGAGCCTGGTGTGTTAACTGAATTCACAGATGGGTGTATACTATACACAACAAAAACAACTGAACAAAACTAATCTGGCCTTGCAGTCCACTCCTGCCCCCTCCCTTAGTGTACCCCTAGTCCTGAACATTAATGAGTTTACATGATACAAAACAATTACAACAGTACCATTTAAAACAGCCCCAAACAAATCATGGAAATGGTGAATGTATCCCCAGTCCTGAACACTGATGGGTGTACATTACACACAACAAATACAGTATTATAATCTAATCAGGCCTTCCAGTCCATACCTGCATCTTCAGTACACCATACACAAACACAGCTGTACCATTTAATCTGGCCTCCCAGTCCATACCCGCACACTCAGTACACTGTACACAAACACAATTATACCATTTAATCTAGCCTCCCAGTACACCATGGCAATGCACAGTGTACCCATAGTCATGAACACTGACGTGTATATTATGCATAACAATACAATAGTACTAACTTATTTGGCCTCTGAATCTACCATGGACACAATCACTGTACCACTAGTATATTATATACAATAAATACAGTAGTACTAACTAATCTGGGGTCCTAAACCACCATGGACACCACCCCTGTACCACCAGCACATCATACACACCAAATACAGGAGTACTAACTAATCTAGGCTCCCAAACCACCATGGACACCACCCCTGTACTACCAGTACATTATACACACCAAATACAGTAGTACCAAGTAATCTGGCCTCCCAATCCACTGTTGACACCACTCCTGTACCACCAGCACATTACACACACCAAATACAGCAGTACTAAGTAATCTGGCCTCCCAATCCACCAAGGACAACACCCTTGTACCACTAGTACATTATACACAACAAATACAGTGGTACGATCTAATCTGGCCTCCCAGTCCACCACAGCCACCCCTAGTGTACCCACAATCCTCAACACTGATGAGTGTACATTATACACAGCAAATAGAGCAGTACCATCTAATCTGGCCTCCCAGTCCATACATGCACCCTCAGTACACTGTACACAAACACTGTTGTATCATCTAATCTAGCCTCCCAGTACACCAATACAATGCACAATGTACCTCCATCCTGAACACTGATGGATGTATATCATACACAACAAACATAGTAGTACCATTTAATCTGGCCTCCCAGTCCACCACAGCAATGCCCTGTGTTCCCCCAGACCTGAATACCATGATCTGGATCATGATAGGGTTTACTCCATCTGGTTCCAGCACAGACTGACCATTCACAGAAAACTCTGAAACATACAGAACAGTTACATATTAAATTTTCCTCCACTATCACTGACCCTTCTTTTTCTTTCTAATGCCATCTATCATAGCCAAAAATCATCCAATGCACATTAAATGTTTTATATGTTAGTAAATACCCTTCAGAGTTTTTACAATTGTAAATATGACTGTTTTCAGTGTTTATGATTAACATAAAAACACTTTAGTATTGTTGTAACAATGTTGAAAAGGAGGCAAATAATAAGACATCAAACTGATGTATGTCTTTCCATTGTCTCCCTTCATGTTCTTTAATGGAAGCAAATAAAATGACACAGCATTTGCATAAATGTGTCGAGAGATATGGAAAAAATATATAAAAAGACATATGGACAAATGCATGCAATGACATGGACAAATGCATGGAAAGACATGGACAAATGCATGGAAAGACATATGGAAAAATGCATGGAAAGACATATGGACAAATGCATGGAAAGACATATGGACAAATGCATGGAACGACACATGGACAAATGCAAGGAAAGACATATAGACACATAGACAATGATAGACAGAGAATAATGACAGGGAAAACACTGTGTGTCTGACTTTCTTTATCAAATATTGTAAGAGCTAACACATATGGTAAAATGCACTTTTTTATGGCATACCAATCTTTGTGAATTTTGT
Source organism: Megalonaias nervosa (assembly GCA_016617855.1). Classification (NCBI taxonomy): domain Eukaryota; kingdom Metazoa; phylum Mollusca; class Bivalvia; order Unionida; family Unionidae; genus Megalonaias; species Megalonaias nervosa. The sequence continues at coordinate 11,745 of JAECUM010095186.1, read as the reverse complement.
TGTTGCTACAAAATCATACAATCATACCCAGTAAAAGAGTATTTTGCCTTTATTTCCATTTCTGTGAGAGGCACATCCAAGGATTCAAAATATAAATCCAAATGATATTCCTTGCCAAACAAGAAAAATTTTACACGTAAAAAAAACAAAATCATATTGATTCTATACTGAGTGGCATTTTCTGATATAAGGCCCTATTTACCAAAGGCTCTATGTGGTTCATCAAATGCCTTTTTTTCTGGAAAAAGACCCTACTTACCAAAGTCCCCATCTGGATCATCAGAGGCCTCTAAATCTGGAATAAAACCCTATCTACCAAAGTCTCATTGTGGTTCATCAAATGCCTCTATATACAGAATAAGACCCTAGTTACCAAAAGCTGCATATGGATCATCAAAGGCCTCTATATCTGGACTAAAACCCTACTTACCAAAGGCTCCATATGGATCACCAAAGGCCTCTATACCTGGACTAAAACCTTACTTACCAAAGGGACCATTTAGATCATCAGTGGCAGCTTATTCTGAACTATGATTCTACGTACCAAGGATTCCATCTGGATCATCATCAGTCTCTATTTCTGGAATAAGACCTTAGTTACCAAAGACTCTGTTTGGATCATTAGTGATCTCTATTTCTGGAATTAGACCCTACTTACCAAAAGCTCCATCTGGATCATCAGAGGCCTCTATCACAACTGTTACTGAGACTGTGGAGCCTAGAACAGCACCACCTGTGATAAGGTTCAGCTGCACAGCAAATGTTTCTGCCTGCTCTGGGATGTAATCATCAATGATCCTGATTGGGACAGGTTTAGATTTCTCTCCATCCAGCAGGTCAACCTGGGATGCCAGGACCAAGTAGTCCTCCCCAAGTTTAGCAGTCCCATCTTGTACAGAGAATGTTACTATCACCTTGATGGACAATAAAAAGAAATATTTAACAAAACAGGCTACAAACTGAAACAAAAGATTTAAGCTATTTGAAAAGCATACCAGCCACATGAAAATTTGAAATGATCTAGTGGAAAGATAAGCAATTTGTTCATGTAATAAATACATGCATCTTTCATACTCCATCCATGATGGAGATGAATCTATAGCTAAAACAAAATACATAACTCTTCTCAAAACAGCCTGAGTATAAGGATTTATAAACATGCATATCTTGTTATGATGACCATAAGATGTACTAAATATCACAGCAATGCACTAACAATAGTTCCTGGAAAGTACTGATGCCCTACTGGCCAAAATGAATTTCCAGGAATCCAAGATAAGACCATCTCATTTTTTTTATTGGATATGATATTGGCACCATTTTCTGTTAGGACCAACTGGATATCACAAGAAGTTTTTTGTTGAAATCCTCTGGTCGATATCACCATCCATTCTGGAGGAATAGCAATAACAAGATTTTCAAGATGGCTGCCAAAGTGATCGTATTGGATGTAAGACTGGCACCATTTTGGTTTAGGATCCAATACATAAGACAAGTCTTTTTGTGAAAAACCCAGGTCAATATAACCATCCATTCAGAAGGAGTTTGCAATAAAAATGATTTTCAAGATGCACACCCTGGTGGATACAATGAATGTCAGATCTGCATCAATTTTATTTAGGACCAACTAGACAATGTAAGAAGTCTTTGAGTGAAAACCCAATGTCAATATGACTTTCTCTTTAGGAGAAGAAATGATAACAATATTTTCAAGATAGTGACCATAGCAACCATAATGAACATCAGATCAACATCATTTTCAGTTAGGACTAACTAGATATCATAAGAAGTCTTCTGGTGAAAATCCCATGATGATAAGAGTATTCATTCAGGAGGAGAATCAATTAGAAGAATTGGGTGAATGTGTGTGCAAAGTTTTGTGGCAATCTTCCAAGTACTATAGGAGGAGCAGTGATGATAAACCTGTACTAGCAGATGGAAGGATGATAGAGAGATGATGGATATATCACAGAAGATGTGCAACAGGGCATCCTAGAAAATGAATAAAACACAAAGATTTGTCAACATGTGCATCTTGAGATATTGATCATAATATGCACAAAATTTCACAACAATCTAAACAAATCTGCAAGACAAACCATGGTACTGGTTGAGTTAATGAGTTTGTGTCATCCACAGCATTATTCAACAAAACAAAATGAACAACTTAAACAAAAACTGCAGAAGCAAAGTGAATTGTTGATATGCATATTGTTACAAATCTATGGTCACAAACTTATGTAACAGAAAAGAAGCAAAACCAACAAGTTTTATAAAACTTAACAGTTTAATTATCAAAGTTATAAATGAAAAATGTGAGAGGAACTTACAGTATTATGAAGTGAATCCAAGCTACCATATTTGCTGGCCTATAAGACGATACTTTTTTACCAGAAAATCTTAGCTTCATCTTATAACTCCGAATCAACTTATATATGGATTTTGTCATCCGAATCACTGTATTTTATGTCAAATAATTTTTTGTATGGAAAAAAATTCTCCAAAAGTATGAAAAATAATGTGTAAAATAATATTTCATTTTGGGGAAGAGATCATGTATGAAAAAATACAGGAGAAGGATTTTAAACAATTGCATGATGGTCAGTATTAAAACATAACTTACATCAGACGTAACTGTGCTAAAGCAGCATGCATTAGTAATATACATTTGTTTGTAATATATGTTGTTTAAATTTGATATATGTGCATTAGAATTGACAAGTTAGAAGATGAATAACCATGACAAAGACAGATATTCCATCACAATTTTCTTATTGCACCTCATGATCAAATAAACCATATGTCCCATTATGAGAGAGAGAGAGAGAGAGAGAGAGAGAGAGATTCTTTGGTAATCTGCATTGTATTGTTCACTTACTTGATGCCTGTTATCTTACTTGTGTACAACAGTGCAGTACCATATTCCATTATCAATTAATACCTCTAGGTAAGCAATTCCTTCTAGTTTTTGTTATGCTAATTAAATATGCTACAGCTGTAGTCAGGTTTTTTAAGCTAACACCTGTCTGAGGTCAAGATTCGGCAGACTAGATTAGATTAGTGAGGCTACCAATAGAGAAATCAAGCTACCCATGTGTATTATGAATATGGTACCAAATAATGAAAGGAAATGCTTGGTGGTAACTCTTGTAAATTTCTCAACCAGTGACATCTTATGAACTTGCCGATAGGACTGACAGCAATTACAGTAACATATAGCATGAGCAAAGATCAAAAAGAATTGCCGTCTAAGTACAGCAAGAGTACATGCACTTTTTGAAAAATTCTTATTTGTTTGAAATGGAGAGGTTGTTATCCTCTAAAAAAAATACATAAGTACAACATAAAATACATCCGCAGACTTACAACAGGAACACAACAAGTGTGAATGACTCCAAAATCAGAATGAAACTGAATGCTGAACTTTCTCCTTATATACACCATATACTGCAACTGTACTTCCCAAGTGACAGCATACACTATTGATTTTACATCGAATTAAGCATTTCACACAACCTAGCACAACCAGTAGGAAGCCGTAGAATTGTTCTCAAAACATCAATATCCCATCAGTCACTGAGAAATTACACCATAGGCATCATTTTAAGTCTTATTATTATGATTATTATTACTAACTGTCAACATAAACATCTATTTATAAATCCTATGCAACATTATACTCAAGTCATGTAGGCTAAACTGAACCAAAGATATTCTGTACACAGCCATGAACAAGAATTATAAAAATTAAATAAAATCATGTACCAGGCGTTACAAAAAATATAAATATACTTAACAATATCTTCAGGCAATGAATATAATAAACACCAAGTTTGACGCCAATCCATCAAAAACTGTAACTAACTGCACTAAGAAAATTGTCGTACACTACATTTAGCCACAAGACAAAAAGGGCAATAACTCTAAAATAAATTAGAAAAACAAAGTGATTTGTTGACATGTCCATCATCAGGTAATTATCATAATAATTACCAAGATTTAACAGATATCCATCGAAAAACTGCAGTTCTATTTGCATGCATGAGACTGGGTCAAATACTGCATCACAATACTGCATTAAACCAGAAGATAAAAAGGGCAATAACTCCAGTCAAAATTATGTGATCAAGGTGATTTTGTCGGTATGCAGATCATCAGGTCAGCATTGTAATATTTAAAAAGCTTCATGGCAAATACTTCAACAAATGCGCTAAGAATATTGTGTCAGACACTGAAAGAGACAAAAAGGGCAACAACTCTAACAAAAATTCCTGGAGCAAAATGATTTGTTGATATGCGCATCTTTTGGTTATCCAAGTTTCATGGCAATCCATAAAGATTAGTTGCACTAGCAAGTATCAGATGGAAGGAAGACTGGACAGAAGAAAGGACAGATACTAAAATTACTTTTTAAAAAAACCTGCAAACAATAATTTACAAACAGGATGTATTAATAAGAGTCAAACTGCAAGGTCCAAATTAATTTCAAAGCTACCTAAAGGGTTTACAAGTCTGAAAAATTAGTTTTACAAAATGTCTCATGATCATCATGTGCAAAGAGGATGCTGGAAAATGTGACAATCTTCATAATTCTGATACATGTACTTACTAACAATGTGGCAATCTTCATAATTCTGATACTTATATTAACAGGGCTGAATAAATCTTTCAATTTACTTTAGTGGTTTTCTGCCAAAAGTTGAAGATATGAGAGAAAAAGCGATGATCAATCTACATCAAACTACAAACACTGACTGAAGTTACATTGTTATGTCTATAATTTAGCCCAAATCTTCAAACTTTACTTTTCATGCATAATACAATTTCTGTGTAAAAATTCCTAAAGGTTACCTCTCCATAACTGCCCCCTGTCCTGACTATACTTAGAAAAGTCCCATTGGTGCTTTCTGGCACTATAGGAAAGGCAGGCGACAGCTCTAGGATCCCATTAGCATTATCATTACTGTTGATGATAATCAGACCATAGCTATCAGAATCTGGGCCAACACGGGGAGAATTAACCACTGAAATAAGAGAACCAAATAAAAGTACCAGTAGTTTGTATCTAAAACCACAACCCACTATTTCCTTTTAGCATACTACATGGCTTTTTCCTACCAAACTGCTTTTTCTTTCTCTATTAAACAAATGTTGTGTGGAACCTGCTGTTTTGCCTACATAGATGTATGTGAAGATAATTAAATGAGTAATATAAAATACTGGAACTGTGGCCCTTGCAAGTTTGAACATTCTATGCTACATTCACTCAATCTCATAACAGCAGCAACTAATGATCACTTTCAGTCGATTTTCAATATTTTTGTAATTCATATTTATTTATTATTTTTCTTCTTGCAATTTAAATCACTGTATGATTTCAGATTTTCTTTATTTAATTTGGATGATAGATAATTTTCTTTGGATGAGAGCAATATCTACGAATTGTACAGCACTGGTGTCAGGTAGAAAAATGGTTACATACAGATTTTGTCAGCACCTGGTGGCCACCAGATTTGTGACACTGTCAGTGTTTCACATTTGTCAGCATTTTTATTTATCCATGGCCAGAACTAGTTTACTGAATGTATGTAGATGTCTGCCATATAAGGAAGTGGTGAATATCTTTACTACAGTCAATACCATTGGGTACTGACCAGTAGCAACAGAGTTAAACAAATGGGACTTCAGATGAAGTATATCATAAGCTATGTTACACACCTCCCCTGTATGTGACCAAAAATATAGTAAAACTTTAACTCAATTATTTATTGCCTATGCTGCCACTGTTGCAACTAGAAATGTGATACCTATGCCTCACCTACATCCATGCCATAGTACAACCCAAACCCTACTTATAATATACACCAAAACTCTGACCTATAATACACATCCCAAACACTAACCTGTAAATGAACAAAAGTGATATGTATGTCTCACCATGTTTATGCAGGTGATCACACCATGTTTATGTGGGTGATCACAACATGCTTATGCAGATGATCACACCTTGTTTATGCAGATGATGACTGACAACAGTCTTATGCAGGTGATCACACCATGTTTATGCAGGTGATCACACCATATTTATGCAGGTGATGACAACATTCTTATACAGGTGATCACACCACGTTAATGCAGGTGATTGCACCTTGTTTAAGCACTTGATCACAACATTCTTATGCAGTGATCACACCATGTTTATGCAAGTGATCACACCATGTTTATGCAGGTGATGATAACATTCTTATACAGGTGATCACACCATGTTGATGCAGGTGATTGCACCTTGTTTAAGCACGTGATCACAACATTCTTATGCAGGTGATCACACCATGTTTACGCAAGTTATTCTAGCCTTCTTTTGCGTGATAATTCCCCCTGATGATAAACCACAAAAAAACACATTTCCAATTATATAATAAAATCATTTTACATATTTGTATCATAAATGAGATATCAGCATTTTAATTTCTTACATGAAGGTTGCCTGCCATTTTGTTTTACCCAGTTATGTATTGCAAGTTATCATGTGACTTACTTACACCCATGCCCATAAGTCATATGATCTAGTTATAAGATTTTTGGAGTTCTTACACTCTGCTAAAAAATAAAATAATTTGTAATGGAAATACTCATTTTTTTTATCTTGGTAGCTACCTTAAATTATACTCCTAGGATTTTGTTTATGAAGTAATGGCTGATGAAATGTGCCAGAGATAACATAACCCACATCTGCTGATGTATGACAGATTTCATGAACACAGTAAGCCCACATCTGCTGATGTATGACAAATTTCATAAACAGTGAGTGCCAGCACAGTAAACCCACACTGCTGATGTATGACAAATTTCATGAACAGTGAGTGCCAGCACAGTAATCACACATCTGCTGATGTATGACAAATTTCATGAACAGTGAGTGCCAGCACAGTAAACCCACATCTGCTGATGTATGACAAATTTCATGAACAGTGAGTGCCAGCACAGTAAACCCACATCTGCTGATGTATGACAAATTTCATGAACAGTGAGTGCCAGCACAGTAAACCCACATCTGCTGAGGTATCACAAATTTCATGAACAGTGAGTGCCAGCACAGTAAACCCACATCTGCTGATGTATGACAAATTTCATGAACAGTGAGTGCCAGCACAATAAACCCACATCTGCTGATGTATCACAAATTTCATGAACAGTGAGTGCCAGCACAGTAAACCCACATCTGCTGATGTATGACAGATTTCATGAACAGTGAGTGCCAGCACAGTAAACCCACATCTGCTGATGTATGACAGATGTCATGAACAGTGTGTGCCAGCACAGTAAACCCACATCTGCTGATGTATCACAAATTTCATGAACAGTGAGTGCCAGCACAGTAAACCCACAATTTACATGTATACTGCATTCCTGAAAAATCTTGTGTATGTCAAATTCACACAACTCAGATCCATCCATCAACGGGGCCAAATCTTCATCCTGGTCGAACACATAAAAATGGCCATTCGTGCTTGGGAACCATGCTGCACGTTCATGTATAATTGCGAATGATGCATGCCTTGGAGTGTACTTTTCTGCTTGAGTGTGAAATATTAATTTCCATCAATGAGAGACACTTAGAGCTGAATTGGGAGTTTACTATACAGTGGGTCTGCATATCCTCTCCTTACAAGAGATTATTCTTGCTTGCAGACAATAATATATATTAACCTTTGATAACACAGTAGTCCTTAACTAGAAGACACTTCAGTATAAGACAATCCCTTATAAGGTAGGACAGGTTATGGATGTAATATGTATAAAATACCTCAATATAATGTGACCTCACCTATAAGGACATCTACTTTTATTACTCCCATCAACTGCATTATTGTGAAAGAATGCTGTATTTCTATCCCATTTGGAAAATTTTGTACAATGTGGCTTTGTTTTAAATTTAATTTGCATTTTGATGGAATTGCATTCTTTCTATATGAATTTCTGGTAACACCAATGATTATGTAAAAATAATCATGATCAAGGGTTCCTGCAATCTTTAACAAAATGTAATTCCATGACTTTTCCAAAGCTTTTCCATGACCTTTTTACCAATTTAAAATAATGTAATTTTGTGACTTTTCCAAAGCTTTTCCATGACCTTTTTACCAATTTAAAATAATGTAATTTTGTGACTTTTCCAAAGCTTTTCCACGACCTTTTTACCAATTTAAAATAATGTAATTTTGTGACTTTTCCAAAGCTTTTCCACGACCTTTTTACCAATTTAAAATAATGTAATTTTGTGACTTTTCCAAAGCTTTTCCATGACCTTTTTACCAATTTAAAATAATGTAATTTTGTGACTTTTCCAAAGCTTTTCCACGACCTTTTTACCAATTTCAAGGGTACCTAATAAATAAAGTTAAAACTCCTAATACTTACATAACATGTAAATTTAACACAAAAACATTTTTTATGGCTGGCTTTGGGCATACTTCAGCCTGTTGGATGGTAAGTTTAATTTCTGTATAAAGCAATCAAATTTAGGTCTTTTTCTTTCAGGTGCCATGAGTACAATGATTTTAAATGGCATTAAGTTCCCTGTATGTAGCGTGATTGTAAAGTTTCAAGGAAACCTACTCCAATAAATACATTATTGAAGTTAGGTAGGTCAGTAAAATGTTTGCATCTGCAAATAAAAATGCGACCAGATAATGCCAAATAACCAAATTCCATGACTTTTCCACAACCAAATAACTAAATTCCATGACTTTTCCACAGCCAAATAACCAAATTCCATGACTTTTCCACAGCCAAATAACTAAATTTCATGACTTTTCCACAGACAAATAACTAAATTCCGTGACTTTTCCACAAATAACAAATTTCGTGACTTTTCCACAGCTTTTAAAGACTTATGAAAGTTTCAGAACTTTTCAAGATCCCTGAAATGTCTTTCTTTACATTACAAACTTTTCCAGGATTTCTTTGACTGCAGTAACATTGATGATCTGATTCACTTGTTTTGTCTTTACCTTATGAAGTATGAAAAAGTATATATATCAACTTACTTATAATGTATAATATACAGAAGCTAATATCGTGCACATGAATTCCTATATTTAGCTCCAAATATCAAGTATTTAGAAGAGATATCTCCCCAAAGATTGAAAACTCTACCTACCTGGTCTAATTTGAGCTGACTCGACCAGTGAAACGCTCACCACCCTGATGTAGACTGCTTCATCCGGTTCTGGAATGTTATCGTCCAAAATTCGTACAGTGAATGTGCCAATACCTTGCCCTGGGGCAAACCTGATCACACTTGATGATACAACATAATCATTTGTATCAGCACGTTGAAAGGTTTGTGGAATGAAGACATATGTTTCATTGGGTAGCAGTGTCGTAACACTCACATCTACTGTGCCAAATGTTCCAAATAGCCGTTCGACTGTCACTATCACATCTACAATATTAAAGAAAGAATTGAGGACATTAGCACAACACAGGATGAAATGTTAGGATTTTTTTGTAATCCAGCTATGAACGTTGATGGTGTCCACTCTTGCACCAGGTGGGGTCCAAGTTGAAATCAATGTATTCAATCTTCTTAATCCATGTTATAGATGATGATGGCCATGGCCTTGTGCACAGAACACAATACTAATACTAATATACTATGGACATTGATAACAGCATGAGTGTTGGTGAGATTAATGTAACAAACACTGACTGATAACAGCATGAGTGTTGGTGAGATTAATGGAATGGACATTGATGGATAACAGCATGTGTGTTGGTATAATTAATGTAATGAACACTGATTGATAACAGCATGTGTGCTGGTGAGATTAATGTAATGAACACTGATTGATAACAATATATGTGTTGATGAGATTAATGTAATGGACACTAACTGATTGATAACAGCATGTGCATTGGTAAGATTAATGTAACTGATTGATTCTTGCATGCTGGTGGAATTAATGTAATGGACAAAGACTGATAATAGAACGTGTATTAGTGACATTAATGTAATGGACACTGACTGATTTAACAGCATGTGTGTTGGTGAGATTAATGTAATGTTGTTGTTGTTGTTGTTATAGGGTTTAACGCCATTTTTCAGCACAAGATAGGCTATACATGGCGGCCAGTACTAATGGTGGAGGAAGAACCCTGGAAAACCCCGGGAAGAACCACCGACCCACGAGAAGCTACTGGCAGGCTTTCTCACGTACTCACGTTAGCCGAGCCTGGACTCGAACTCACGCAGACAGAGGTGAGATGGCAGTGATCTGTAACGATCAGCGCTTTAGACCACTCGGCCACTCGGGGCCCCGATTAATGTAATGAACACTGATTTATAACAGCATGTGTATTGGTGAGATTAATGTAATGGATACTGTGTATTGGTGAGATTAATGCAAAGAACACTTACTGATCGATAACAACATGTGTGTTGATGAAATTAACGTAATGGACACTTACTGATCGATAACAACATGTGTGTTGATGAAATTAACGTAATGGACATTGATGGATAACAGCATGTGCGTTGGTAAGATTAATGTAATGAACACTGATTGATAACAACATGTGTGTTGGTGAGATTAATGTAATGGGCACTGATTGATAACAGCATGTGCATTGGTGAGATTAATGTAATGAACACTGATGACAACATGTGTGTTGCTGAGATTAATGTAATGAACACTGATTGATAACAACATGTGTGTTGGTGAGATTAATGTAATGGACACTAACTGACTGATAACAGCATGTCTATTGGTGTTAGTAACATAGAGTAGTTTTTATCTATATGACTATAAAATTGTGTACAGATCCATGGCATGTAAACTACTAAATGATGGTCTAACAGGCCAAGCACTGTACTGTTTTAATCACCTTGCAGAGTCTCTTCCACATGCCTGGGTCTCTGTGTGTCTGGGATTACAAACACACCATACGTCTCATCATTAGCAAGAATTGTTATCTCTGATGTCAACTTGGCAGGATTTCCCAATTGACCCTAAAATTGCATAAAAAAAACTAACAAGATCATTGAATACTAAAATTATTGCAAGTAAACTTTATGAGCCCCAGAGATAACTAGTAGTACTGAATGAAATAGTCATCTCAAATGAACAAGTTGTATTTTTCACTAATGATGTTTGAACTATATCTTTTCTTTTGTATACTTGTTAATTTTCATTACAATATTCCAAGCACAAAAATCATGTCTACCTTGAATAGTTTTTCCACTTTCACAAGCTTTATCTGATTGAAAAAGCTGAAAACTCAACTATGAAACAAATGAAAAACAAGAACAAGGGACAATAATTCTCACTTACTGCACACTGGTATACATAAAATTTGTGACTGACATAGGTTGAATTGGATTACATACAAATATTAATAAAACGTATGGATTCCCATTTAAATAGATTTCGATCCCTGTATATGTAACTAATATATCCAAAAATGTTCTCTATTTTCACACTTAATATTGTTAATAGTTAAGTCTGGATCAGACTGTTTGATAGTTTGATACTGAACACAATCTCTATGCTCTAATCTGCTTGGCTGAAGTGTTTATAGTTATACAGATGCCAGTATATCATTCTTTTTGCACATATGCAGGAGGCATTCTTAACCGCTCACTTAAAAGTGCCTTTGAATCTCACTATGCTTTAGCATAAGAATGTGGATGAATGAAAATATACACTAATCCAACTTTATAACGAGTCCATTTGTATGCAA
>JAECUM010095185.1:0-13793 GCA_016617855.1 Megalonaias nervosa | reverse complement strand
TATCCCATTTTTACCAAATTTCATCATCATTTCGGATTCCCTTTCCTAGAATCTGGAGAAAGGTATTATATACTGTTGTTTAAAATAGTCACATTGGTGTTATGTGGTGAAAGGGCAGATAACACAGCCAAATCCGCCCTGTGCCAACTCTCACCGACTGGAAGATTCCATATATTGACTTCAACACTGCCTAAATCGATATGTTTTACGTATTGGGCCGAATATGTGGGATAAAAACAGTAAAACCCATCACTGGAGTAGGACACCCATCTGAAAAATTGCAGAGATGTATTGGTATGATGCCGCTTGTTAATAGGACACACATACCCAACCTATGCATCCCTCCTTAAGGATTGAACCTCGACCAGGACTGCAAACCTTGCCAGTGTCAGCTGATGTGGAACCCATACCTGACCCATGCATCTCTCTTGAAAGATTAACCTCGATTATATACCTCGTCAGTGTTCACTGACAGAGGACCATTGTTTTGTCAAGGGTGTCGAAATTTCTATCATAAGATAGAAGTTTTTTAAGCGTACTCAATTAAGTTGTCGTTATGGGGTTTAACGCCAATTTTCAGCACAGATAGGCTATACATGGCAGCCAGTATCACTGGTGGAGGAAGAACCTTGGAGAACTCCGGGAAGAACCACCGACCCACGGGAAGCTACTGGCAAGCTTTCTCACATACTCACATTAGCTGAGCCCTTGACTCGAACCCACGTAGACAGAGGTGAGGTGGCAGTGATTTACAACGGTGAGCGCTTTAGACCACAAGGCCACCCACACACACTCAGTTAAGATCCTTTGTGATAAGTGTCAAAAGCGAAAATTTTGGGACTTTTTAAAGAATAAGATCTATTTAAAAATATTATTTCTATATTATAAAGATTATCTTTTAACCTTTTAATTTATTTTATATACATTGGAAAATGTTTTTCATCTTTACCTTTGGATTTTAATCTTGTAGGACTAAATGTATATGTTTATTTGGAAGAGAGTATCATCCTAAAATCTTTGGAATTATTTATCTGTGCATTTTTAAAACTTAAATTATAATCTGTTCCATGTAAATAGTATTGTGCTAACGCGCGCGCGTGTGTGAGTGCGTGCGTATGTGTGTGTGTGTGTGTGTGTGTGTGTGTGTGTGTGTGTGAGAGAGAGAGAGAGAGAGAGAGAGAGAGAGAGAGAGAGAGAGAGAGAGAGAGAGAGAGAGAGAGAGAGAGAGAGAGAGAGAGAGAGAGAGTTGATCCGTTGCGTGTTTACACGTGTAAGCAAAGTAACGAATATTTGTTTAATTTAAAACAAAAAACTTAAATTTGAAACAAATTCCGAAAACTATATAATTGGAAATGTCCGAAAATTACGAAAATTATCTCCGGCACCTTATTTTGCTTTATACTTTTCAGCCCCTCTTTAAAAATTATATCTTCTCATGTAAAAAAAAAAAAAATGCTTTTCAAAACCGATTGTATTGTGAATTAAAGTTCTATTTGCATATTTATTTAATTAAGCAGTCATTAATATATTCATAAATTCGTTCATTTATTACTTAGTTACTTCATTAACTGATCATTCATTCATTCATTCATTTTCTGTTTGTTTTTTATTTATGTAGAAAAGGAGAAACTATTAGTTTACATTATGACGCGTTTTGAGCACTGCTCCTTCATTCGAAAATTGTTTTACATGGAAGAATTGTTATTTCGTCAATAGTTTTATTTAGGGATATTTAATTTGTTCCGTGTCCCTCTACAATCCTTTGCATTGTCTGTCATGTGACATTTACCACTGTTCGGCAGTTTTATGTTCCTGTTTAAAATAACATTAGTTGACACAATAAGCCCCTTTTTTAATTTACATTCAAGTAATAACGACCTATGGCTTCATATGGAAGCCAATAGCGCTGCCCAGAGCCTAAATCAATTAAGCCATAATTTGATACATGCGATACGATCAGCACTGAATTTGAGTCGTAAGGACTAATAGCGTAAAATGGTCCAATCAGAAAATTTAACAGCATTCTGTCAGTAATCCCGCCTAGTTGTCACTCCCTTCTCCCATCCAAATAGCTTTTTTTTAATGGTGGGCGTGATCTATGTAAATACGAAGGCAGCGGTAACGGATGTCAGTTGGTAGTATTTCAGTATCGCACTTAAAACGTTAAAAACGTGTTAACGATTAGGTCTCATGTTATCTGTGAGAATTTGAAAGTCAATACATGGTGGGCTAAGGAGACACAAGGCCTCAGTGATGGCGTAGAAGATTTGAGAAAGTCCATTTGTGGTTAATATGTTTCAAATTCTGTTAGCAAATAATAGACCAAGCCCATTGTTTGTGCTATAGAAATATCCTTGTCATGACGGCTACAACGGTGGTACCGTGTCTGAGACGTTCGAAGGGGTTTACCATTGATTCCATTATTGGCAAGGACAGTGAAAAGACAGACTTTTCATTACCTTCCTCTTCACAAATATGTCATCCGCGATTGCGAAAAACAGATCATGTACAAGTGGAAGAAATACATAGGAAAGAAATAAACATTAACCATGCGGACACGGTACATCTTGCGTCGCATAGCCGAGATCCTATGGACATCAGTGATATTAGAAACCCTGTTTTCTTCAATAGCTCCTCCAGAGACATTTTTGGGGCCATGGCCCCTGCAGGAGATTCATTAAAACATTTTCATGAAGCATTTTTACATAATAACATTCCATGTGGGTCCTCTAGACCGTGTCGACATCCAGTTTCGTCATTAAATGTACAAGGAATGTATTCTCAGCAAATTCCAGCTGTGTCACCCATACATCCAATGTTGCTAAATAACACCCGAGACTTTCGAAACATATACCCTTATTTGACAGACAGGTACCCGGCGTACTTCCTACCAAGATTCGGAGGTAAGGACATTTTTTCTTTATAAATAAATTTTCTTTTAAACAAATTCCATTTTCGTTATCCCTTTCTTCATTTTCTTTTGAGGGGGAGGTGACGGTCATTGTTTTTAATTTATTCATTTCTTTCTTCCTTTTCTTTTCGTTTTTAATCATGTCCAACCCGATCATTGTTTCAAGTAAAGGCTTTTATTTCTTCAAAGGCGAATGTTTACTGAAGTATATTCACTGTAAGATTATACCGCTCTGAAACATACAAATTTATGAAGGACAAAAGGATGGAAAGGCTACAAAGTGCTAAAGAATCGAACGTTGTTTGAATATGTTTATACAATATTCTTAGTGTGAGGTACAATTCTTCAAATAAGAAGCTAATGATTACGAACAGATATAAAATTGCAATACTGCGTCTGTTTGCAGATTATTAAATCGATATTGTCTCTTTAACTGATTTCTTTGTGGAAAGGTTTTGTATACAACTTAGAAACGTCAAACGTTCAAACTGTAAATGTTTCTTAATGAACTTACCTTTGTATTTATCCTTTACCTTCCAACTCGCAGCTTTCCACTTTATATTCACACAATGAAAATGTTGCCCTGAACTTGCAAGACGTATACGTGTATCGGAAAGAAAACTAAAATTCAAAACAATTATTCAAGTTTGATATCTTATATAACATTGAAAATGTATAATACTTTTAGCACTACTAAGAATTTAATGCACCAATGTACTACTTGTTTGATAGGATCTTATGACTGTGTAATACATAGATATTTAATCGTACCTTTCGATCCTATCTTCTCACACCTCGTCACGCCTTCAGACTTGCCGTTTTGTATTTGAACCAAATGCCATGTTAAAGATTGCATTAAAGGCAAATATTATTTTACAACAAAAAACAACAATGATTGGTAAGCCAAATTCAAGAAGAAAAAAAAAATAGTTTATGTGTGTTTTAGCAATTGGATCATTTTCTTTCTTCAACTCAATAAGTACATCCAAAGAATTGAAATCATTCACATAAAAGTATTAATGTAAATTTTGATCGACTACTAATTACCAAATACTCGTGTAACAAACATGGTCCTGAAGATTACAGGGTAAGTTTTGTTACGATTGCCCTTAATTCTTTGTAGGCCATATGTTTTAAGGATTTTGCGTGTTACTTATCTTCAAATACCTTTTACAATTTTACTTTTATATTTAATCTTTTTATCTTGTACTTCACATTTATTTAGAATCGTTTATCTTCCTAAAGTTTGAGTGCTATTCTTCAGTTTTACATTTTTCGAACTTTACATTCACATGGCGCTATTTACCAACTATTATGCTTTTCTAAGAGGTGACTGCAATAAAAACTAATCAGTGATGGTCCTTAAAGTTGCGATATTAGACTTCGAGGGATGATGATGTCGGTACACAATTCACGATTATGTACATTTGTTTCTCTGAAACTATTTCTTCCGATCGATGTCAAAAACAATGCCCGCCCATTCTTTAGTTTAATAGTCAAAAGGAATGACCGGACATATGTATCTACAAATACATATACTGTGATTATAATAATAATAATAATAATAATAATAATAATAATAATAATAACAACAACAACAACAACAACAACAACAACAACAACAACAACAACAACAACAACAACGGCCATGAATGTATATGCATTCACTGCGTTGTTTGCATCAATGCTTTTCACTCTGAGAGTGGCATAATGGTACATTGATAAGCTTAAAGATGAAAAGTAACTTTGGTTTGGTTTGCAGGATTTAACGGCGCTTTTAACACAATACTGGTACTGGTTATAGCATGTCAAGAAAGTAGGAGCTAAGTGCCTTTCAGAAGGACATACAGAGGTAGCCTATTCGGGCTGGCATGGGTGGGGTGGGGTGTCGAGTCCTCGACCCTTAGACGCTCTACAAACTTAGCTTCAGCAGCTTCCCAGAAAAGAAAGAACTGTCAATAGTTATGGAGTAAGAACTTTGAACAAAGACACTGTCAATAGTTACGGAGTAAAAACTTGGAACACATAGGCATTGTCAATAGTTATGGAATAAGAACTTGGAACTCGATAGACACTGTCAATAGGTATGGAGTACGAATTTTTAACAAAATATACACTATCAAGAATTATGCAGTACATTTTTCTGTAAATAAAACTTTTCGAATGTATGTTTTTTTAATCAGGTATTAAGTTCGTTCATTTATATTTTAAAATATAAATTGGATAATTCAATTATTTCTATATAATAATATTGTCGAATACATTAGAATACTATTGTGGATATATCACTAACATATTTGCTTGCAGACCTCCATAACATATCTGATATCTATGCATTTATGTAAATTATGAAACAAATATTATTTGTATGAAAATGTAAGATTGAATAACTATTGTCGTTGTGAAAATGGTGACTAGTGTCGCTAACAGGCATGAGTGTACGAATCAAACTATTTTTCCATAAACCAATATTTTTAGTGCCTTATGCCTCTGTGGAAAAAAAAAACCCAAACAAATTCCTTTGCGGTCTTTTCATACTTTGGTTAAACAAAATATGACCTTTTTTGTTTATTCTGCTTTGTTTTTTTGGGGTGGGGGTTGGGTTGGGGTTGCTTGTTCTGGGGTTTTTTGGTTGGTTTTTTTGTTGTTGTTGCTGTTTTCTTAAGACGCTCCAGTATTTAGTGATCTCGTTGAAAAGGGTCGCCTTGATCGATCTTTTGTATGGAGATGAAGAATATTTCAGAATCAAGTTAACCGTTTAATCATTGTATTTGCTAATTATACCAAAGGGGTCGGGCTTCAAGTTCTCACAAGATTAGATAAGCCCTACCCCTATACAAATACAGTGGTACAAATTAACTAAACATGGCAAGCGGCAAAAGATGAAGAAATAAAAAAAAAATAACTTAGGTTGATGATAATTAAACGATACAGCTTTGAGAAAAGGAAAAATAGAACAGTGATATCCAAGCCAAGCAAACAACGATCTTACTAAACTTCGGAAAGAATTGCATTTAGTGTGTAATGCAGATATCAATTGGTCACTATAATGTGTGCACTGCAGATATATCACTATCAGTTAGTCACAGTCTGAGATAGAGCGATATTAATAATAACCAAGAATCTGTTTTTATTTAGAATCGAAGGAATAATCATTAGTTAAAAGGCATCGTACCTTTCATGCATATTTCAAACAACTTACTGATATTCAAACTTTGCTCAGTAGCAAGTTCAGGTGAGTGATAAAAAAGTGTGTGTAGAGATCCGATGGGACTAAGTATTAGATTTTGTCATTAAGCTTTATATTGAATGCATATGAAAATATGATATGCACTTTCTGCTTCTACCCCACAGTTGCAAAAGGGATTGTTTATCAGGTGATCGTCGTTCTGATCTTTTTAGAGATCGCTATACTGGCCTCTGATCCTAGTATGAATAATGGAGTATTGTATGAATAATGGAGTATTGTATGAATAACTGAGTATTTGTTATCATCTGAAAGGTAATAAGAAGGAACGCTATTGTTTAGCAGGGTAACATACTCTTTAAATTTTAAGTAATCGTTTTCCGCTTTGACATTTTCAGGTAGTTTATTCCATATGAGAAGAGAAGAGTTAAGGAAAGATTCTGTTAATATTTCAAGTCTAAATTTAATACAGAGAAGATTTGACGATTACGTAAATTGGATCTTGAAGTTTCTCCCACCAAAGTAGGAAGCAGTTCATTTAAATAACATGGCGAATTGTAATAAATAAATATAAGAAATGTGCAGTTTTTAATGATAATTTTGTTCTTTCTGAGAGCAAGGGTGAGCCGCATTCTTCATAAATATTGCGTGCGTGGGCACTTCTGGTTAGACCTGTGGCTGTCCTAGCAGCCTCTAACTGAAATTTCTCTGATCTAGCTGATTCTGCTTTTGTACATCAAATTAACGAAGGGAACAGCAGAAGGAATTTCGATACATAAACCCTTTTTAAGGGTTTGCACATGCGCTATGGGTCGAATCTTGCTCAGCTTTATTGAAAGAAGGTATCGAAATCGTTCGCGTTACCAGCTTTATAAAAAATATATTTGCTGATCTAATGATTTGCTTCTTCCCTAAACAGTTTTATGTATATTTCTGTCTGTCTGTCTATATGTCTGTATGTATGTATGTATGTATGTATGTATGTATGTATGTATGTATGTATGTATGCGAATTTTAAAAAAACAACAGAATTCATTGTAAAGTACGATATGATGAGGAATACATATGAACTGGTTCCATTTTCTCTGTATTTGTTAATATTTTAATTCAGAATCTATAACTGAATGTTTAAACACAAACGACATAACAAATATTGCGTAAGGCCATTTGGTCGTCTTCAACTTCTTCAAGTTTGGTGTATGTCGGTATTTACATATCACAAAAAAAGTAAGCTCGCCTAATTAGGGTCTTCGGCGTTAAAGACCTACATGATGACATTGACGGGTTTACCATATTGTTTTTAGTAAACATGCACCGAAATGCGTGTTGAAACCTCCCGTTGGACGACAATGAAAGGTACCACAGTCCATCACTTCTGTGTTGAATTTTTATAAGCTTTAAATGAGTTCTTAAACATTTGAAATAAACTAAGTATTTGTTCAAGAACATGACTTCTTGTAACCAGTTTACTTTCATTCCAATTATATAAGTTGAAATACATTCCGCTGATATTACATATTTCCTAAAGTCTCAGATGATGACTTAAAGTAATCAGTGAAGTGTTGGAAACAGGAGTCGGGGAAAAATAAGGGAAACCACACTCACTGGATGTTTGTATTTTATTTGGTTTCATTTGGGAACAGGGGGTCCAAAACTTAACCACAAACCTTGCATGGATTTGTTTGTTTAACGGCACATGAACACGTGAAAGACTATATTCTTGAGGCAATTTTAAATTATATACATTGCAGAGGGATGCTGCCTTGTCTGGGCAGGATTTGAACCAGCATCCTTCTGGCACGCTAGCGACTGTTGCTTCTGGCCTTGGATGAAATCAGATCTGAAATCGTGGATTCTATCCAGGACAATCCATACCCCTTTTCAAGTTTAGAGAACATGAAAACAGTAAACCTGTTTTCACCGACCACTGAATACTTTAACATTAGTCATCCAACACAATTTACAACAAATTCAACATTTTGAAGATGATTAATTACGCGTAATTTGTATTAAATAAATGTATGAAAAAACCAAGGTATAATACGTTCTTTAAGTTGGATTATTAGTTTGGGTTTGGTTTCTTCTTTTTATATAATATCGTCGCTATCATTTCCAGTATTTAAAAGCTGTCGGAGACAAGAACTACCCAGTTACACTTTATCAATTGCTGACAGACAGTCATTATTATTTCTGCACTTAAAATGGCTGTTTTTCATGATATTTATAACACTTCAATAATCCAGATGATCAACGATAATGTCAAAAGGACGATTATTGTTTTGTGCTTTTACAAATAAAAGCCGCTAATCGTCTGAGGTGATACAAAATTACCGTAATTATGTGACACGTGAACAAATTAGTACCAATAAAAGTAGGCAATTAAAGTCAAGCATGACATATGATTGATTAATAATTCACCTTGAAAGTCTAGAAATATGTTTGTCAAAACTGAAGTGAAAATACGGGTTAAAGAACCATCACCACACCCTAAAAACGACGCTTGGTTATATGCGATGTATGCAACAACGAATAATAATTGCCTAAAAGAAATTTTAAAAATTGCAAACTCAGAATGTTATACTTAACTAAGTTTACTCTTGTAAGACGAGTTGCTTGAATTTTCACCTTAGTTTTTTTTTATTGTTTTCACTTAACTGGTGTACGAGTAACAGAACTATTACTAAAACAGTAAGTGACATCAAGCTCTCAACAAGATTTTATTTATTAAAGACGCCTGTAAGAGATGGGTTTTCACTGGATGTCACAACGCTACGTGATATTTAATACAGCATGATCATCATGACGTCATTTACTTTTGCGTTACCTCATAACATTAAATTGTTAGTGTGATGCAGCTGAAATAGTATTTGTACAATTATAAAGAAAATTAAAAATGCGATATTTGTATTATAAACAATGTAATAAACCAATTATATGAATTTGGTTCCATGAAATGAGCTTGCATGAACCAGTAAACGTATCATACTGACGTCCGCTTCGGTCAATATAAGATTTATCGTTTTATAATACTTCATATTAAATTCCATAATGACTTCAATCTAATATCAAAATGTGCTCTAGGTAACAGTTTACCACTTTTCTTTGACGGCATATGGAAATAAAGTTATTTGGTAAAACAAAATACGTGTTGATTAGATCTAAATGAGAGGGGCATAAAAAAGAATATTAAAGAAAATAGACCATACTCTGATTTGCTTTTATATCACTGCTTGGAGATTGCTTGAGAGAGAGAGAGAGAGAGAGAGAGAGAGAGAGAGAGAGAGAGAGAGAGAGAGAGAGAGTGTGTGAGTGAGTGGAACTTGTAACCGTTTTTCGGAACTTACGCAGAGAAAACGGTAAAAATTGCATAAAAATAAATAAAATAAACAGACAGTTTCAATGCCCCCTTTTTATCTTTAAATGTTGTGTTCAGATACCAATTTGTATTCTAGAATTTCCATACTGGCAGTGTTTATCAGTGGGGGGAATAAAATAACGCAGTCAAATGTAAAGACATATTATGTGTTTGCTAATAACGACTGATAGTTTTAGATGAATCGATAACAAGATCAACCTTGTAAGCATGTAAAAGGTATGTAGAAAGGGAATGAGCACATTTTCAGTCGCGAAATAAACATTTTGTCTTCTTTGTCCCCATTAATGTATTTGCATGTTGTTACCTGGCATATGTTGAACCGTATTAAAAATACATAGTCCTACTTTAGGCAGTTTCTGTCAGCTCTGAGTGACTGAAATTTGTTTGTATTATCGACTTAATTAAAGTTTGCTAGTTTACTCTCCATTCAGTGATATCAAGCAACACACCTGCAGGGTTTGTTTACTATCATCAAGCCTATTGTTTAGCGTCATAAGAGCCAAACTGAGGTCACAACGAAGCTGCTGAAACCGATTAACATATTTCATTTTTTTATTCAAAAGTTGTAGAAATAATATAGTTCATTCGTCATTGAAACGCTTAGTATTTCTTTTTCAACACCTTTCGTTTTATGAAGTTCTGTTCTTTACATATCAAGCCGGATGTTAGTCAGTCGAAAATCTACAAATTTGGAACGAATCACAACGACCATTTCCGAGTATCTTTCCGAGCTGAAGTTATTTGGCTCGCATTGAAAAGAGACGAACACGTTCCAGTTAAGGTCTGTTGCTGTTAGCATTGGTCAAACTATACAATCGGAGCACTTTTCTTAAAAAAAATTTATACCTGTTCGTTATTTCATCTGATGGGCAACAAATACTCATGCATTTGAAGGTTTGAAACAGTTCCACTTTAAATTACTCTCAAAGACATTGAAATCAATGAATTAAAGATAATAGATACTAATGTTAAAGGCAAAAAGTAAAAATAAATAAATAAATAAATAAATGAAAAGAAATGAAATAATCAGAGTCCTTCAGAATGAATCCAGCATCTCAAACACATAACATTCTGCGCTCACTTTATCATTACATTTAGTGAAATAAATATACGACTACATTCACTATCTGTTTGTAGAGAAAGAGAAAAAGAGAGGCAAAACAAACGCTACATTATACAAACCACGTTCTCAGAACGAGACTATTCCGTTTTCCTCAGAATTCCTTCTCAATTTATTCGAGCAATATTACTCCCCTAATGTTATATTCTTATAAAATTAAGGACCAATTTTCTTGTTTCAATATTAATTGATGTAATTTTTTAGTTTCATTGTTTGTCATGAAATGATAATTTTCTTCTCATTCTATAAAACTTTGAACATAGTGATTTAAATTTATATCCTTTGCAATTTAATTTAACGCCTATCACTTCTGCTTTTTAATGGTTGTTGTTGTTTGTCGCTTGGCTTTTCATTATCTATTAAAAGTTCAGTGTATGACACGTGTGTAAATATTACAACTCCACAAATGAAAAGGTTTTTGCACGCATTGAAGCAATATAGATACCCAACGGACATACGAGTCCATATACAGAATGAGTAATGCTGAATGAGCAGGGTATCGTTTTAGTTCATTGTTTACTCAGACTCCTGAGTACGTGAATCTAAAATGTTAACTTACTTATAACTAGTTCAAGGCGTCAAGAAATATGAAGAATGGCTTTTATTTAGTCAGTTATTCGCAGGTTATAAATCAGGTCACACAAAAAATTGAAATATAGCGGATTTTACTGCATAAATGTACTTGACCTTCTGAACTAAATAGCCTACTTGTGTTGATATGCCGTAAAACACCAAAACTATGTACTTTGATGTTAATGTATATAACCACCTTAAGAGAATAATTAAATTGCAACGCATATGAGGCAGCTATAAAAAAAATATCATTTAATGAATGTCCTTGTGTATTTTCAGTCTCAGGTTCCCATGGATTATTCTTTCAACCGTATAGGAAACCCAAGAGGATTCGTACCGCTTTCTCCCCCTCGCAATTGCTGCAACTGGAAAAGGCATTTGAGAAGAGTCACTACGTCGTCGGGCAGGAGAGGAAAGATTTGGCTGCGGAACTGCAACTCTCGGAAACACAGGTCGGAATTTTTACAAAACTTATCTTATTAGTAGATAGATTGTATCAGTTCTGGAACACTTTTATATTTATAGCATTAATGATGTCATACCGAAGTACGAGAACATTTAAAAAATAACAGTTTAAATTTGATTCGATCAACAAGATTTGTGGGTATTTTGTAAATGAAAAATTGAAATACTAGGCCATATTTTTTCCTCGATCCTGCTCTCTTACAGGATAATAACACGATGATAATATTCAAAAGTTAAACCTTACTTGACCATCACGACGGCTGAATCTTACCGAGGCGGAGTCGATGACATTATTTAATTAACAAAAGACTTACTTGACCAATCTGACAATGGAAAAATTATTGTTCACTAATATGTGTTACACACAGCAAAACTAATGTCATAAAGTTACATCGTGTTAAAGCAACAGTTAGGTTTATAGATATATTTCACGAGTGTAACATGAAAGCTACAATGTCCCTGTCTAGAAAAAAAAATGCCTATTTGCTTTTAATTACCTTTTCTCTAAATAATGTTTGAATAATAGCAATGATCACTTGTTTTAGAAACACGGGCAGAAGATACCTATACTTACGTCTCATTAACTTCAAATTATATTTTATCAAAAAGCGTTTTAATTACTACAACCACGTCCATCAAGTGTTGCCAGAATGCCTTCTCATTTTTTGTATTATATTGATCATGGTCAGTAATGAAAGAAAACAAAAATGTTTTTCTTGGCTATGCGCATCAATATTTTCATCAGATTGATCTAGTAATACATATTAGCTGATTTATCGTAACGTCTGACAAGCTGTGGTCATCCCATCGGTTCCAGTTTACCCTCTTCAAGATTTAATTGCGGTAGGTTTAGCCCCTGCTGGAGCACTCCGCCTTTTAAAGCCCTGATGTAGCACTGGGTCTTTAAAAGCCCCTGATGGAGCACTGGGTCTCTTCGAGTCCCTTATGGAGCGCTGGATCTTTTAAAGCCCCTGATGGAGCACTGGGTCTCTTCGAGTCCCTTATGGAGCACTGGATCTTTAAAAGCCCCTGATGGAGCACTGGGTCTTTTAAAGCCCTTGATGGAGCACTGATTCTCTTCGAGCCCCTAAAGGAGCACTTGGTCTTTGAAACCCTCTGCTGATTCCCCGCGAGATATATCATAGAAAATTATTCATTTTGTTTTGCTTTATGAATGAAATGTTGAAAGTAAAATACACGATTTATTTAACTTTGAAGACGACTAGATCTTGCTGCTAGCACGGAATATCCGGGATAATAAATCTTCATGCAAATGTGGTCAGCATTTTAGTTCTCCGTTTTACGATGGTGAATATTAACAATGATTGAAACGACCCAAATTCAGACAAGGAAAGAAAACATTTTTCCTATTTTATGTTACATTTAATCTACAAGTTGCATGATATTTTATATGCTTTGCATAAAGTGTTCTCTTCTTATTGTATTAGTTAATATATGGTCAAAAGAAATACCTAAATATGGTTTATGATTTCAGTAGCATGAAATAAATTCAAGACATTAAGTTGGTATAAAGGAGTTTCTTGTCAGGAAATGAATGACAAACGACCTGAAAAAGACAGTCAGCTTTCAGCCACTAATTAGCTCAATTTATCGACATTAGCACGATATTCTGGTATCGCGTGCTTTTTTAAATTAATAAACTGTTCGTTTTTGCGGAGAGAATTTAATACGGACGCCCATGATGTAACCCATTTTTATGCAGACTGGTAAAAGGATTTTTTTTCTAACACGTCTCATTTGACTACAATAACCCAAATGGCTCTGTCCCATATATTACAGGTTAGAAATGGATGTGGTTTCTGGCACATGAAGGTAGTATAATTTTCAGTCGTCACTTGGACTATGAAGCTGTATTTACGTGACATATGAGTCCAACTTGTAAATCAGGATGAATGAATAAAATTATTTTAACCTGGACTGACTTATGACAAGGTACCTACCTACTGATCACTTCGCTTAGTTACATTTCTATCATAGAGACTACATAGACACCAATTTCATTCCAAGCCTATCTACAAATGTACTAATCCAGAACGGGCAACCGCTTCGGTGGCCTAGTGGTTAGAGCGTCCGCCTCGGATGCGGGAGGTCGTGGGTTCGAACCCCGGCCGAGTCATACCAAAGACTTTAAAAAATGGTA
>JAECUM010095181.1:0-14971 GCA_016617855.1 Megalonaias nervosa | reverse complement strand
ATATATATATATATATATATATATATATATACCAGTGATCACGCTTATTAGTCGATATAGAAATCAAGCAGTATCATGTTAGAGAAATATACCAAAGCAATTTCCATTCTTCAATGAACTACACGGCAAAATTCTCAAGACTCAAGCCAAGGTTTTCTGAGCACATCTATCAGGCTTGCTGAAAACAGCTTAAGCACAGATTTCTGCTCAATGCCAATAGATATATCCCGATACATTCTTCATTTGAGCTGTCATCCAGAAGACCGTGCTCGGAAATTTCTTATGGCTAGGTAATCGTGACACTCGGAATTTATTCTGACGATGAAACTTTAATTGTAGGAATATTTGATGAACGACGCTGAGACGAAAAAGCCTAGCAGCGGAGGCAATACAAATCGCTAAACAAGCAAGCAGCACTAACCTAATAAAATAAATTCAAAATACAATTTGATCAGAGTCCACTGAACCGGCCACACCATTCAACCAAAACCCACATGCATGTCAAATCACAGAAACATTGGCCCATCGTGAGAGCATGTGACAAACTAATGATAATCCTCCCGAAAAATACCAGTAGTACTAAACATTAACCGAGAAACCTCAAAGAATCTTAATCAGAGATAATCGAACGCGTATCGGATGCCAAGATCAAAATGACATATTTGTTCCCTGCAGTGATAAAAGTTGTGAAATACTTGAACGTATAGCAGACACCAATATAGCCTCTAGCACAACGACGAACAAAATGATCTACATGGTTCAAACAACGTGTAAGACAGTGAATATAATTTATTTCATTAACTGCAAAATCTGCGGCATTCAATATATTGGAGAAACCATACTTTCAGTGATATAATATAAACTGCAATTGCCCACAAATGCAACTGGAATTCCAAAACAAGGAAAGGGAAATAACCTCACTCCACCTTAGAAAACGGCATACGAAAACATTATCTGTTTACAACACCTTTCTTTATTTACTCATAAACGTATACTTACCACTGTCTTTTTTTTAATTATTGTGTATTACTATTGCTACGTAAAATGTATAGCTATTGTTCCTGCTTTTATAGGTGAATACCAGCTAAATTGCCCAATTATCATAGCAGTTCAAAACAATAAGGGCGACAACGAAAAGTTTCACACAATGCTTGTAGTGGATATAGCCTTGTCTCTGTTTAGCAATTATTTTCCTCAAGGGTGTTTACGAGTACTCAATGAGCAGTTGACTTCCACAAGGATTCGAGGAGTAATTGTCTTTCGGAAGGTCTCATTGAGTAGTTCTTTCCACAAGGACTCGATGCGAAATGTCGTCCACAAGGACTCGATGAATCATTTTTTTTCTGCAAGGACAAGAGAAGTAATTGTCCTCCACAAAGACTCGATGAGAAATTGTCGTCCACAAAGACTCGATGTAGTTGTCTTAAACAAGATCTCGATGAGTAATCATATCCTACAAGGACTCAGTGCGTATTTATGCTCTACAAGGACTCATGAGTAATTGTCTTCCACAAGGTTTCGAGGAATAATTGCCTTCCACAAAGACTCGATGAATCATTTTCATCTCCATGGACCAGAGAAGTTATTGTCCTTTACAGGTATGCAATCATTAATTGTCTTCCACAATGACTCGATGAGTATATATCTTTCAAAAGGACTCGATGGGTAATTGTCTTAAACAAAGATTCAATGTACAATTGTCCTCCACAATTACTACATGCGTAAATGTCTTCCACAAGGACACGATGCGTATTCGTCTTCTGCAAGTACTCGATGAGTATTTGTCTTCCACTTTGACTCCATGAGTAATTATGTTCCACAAGGTTTAAGGGAGTAATTGTTTTTGACAAACACTGGATGATCAGTTGGCTTTCACAAGTTGGTAATACACAGTTCATCTTTTTTGTGCATCCATCAGTCGGTGACACCTTTGTAAGTTTTGATTTTAATTCTGTTGAGGCAACATGGTGGTACATTTTTCCTTAACATGTCTCTAGTTACACATTGGGATCTCTCTTGATAAGTTTTCACTAAAATGATTTTTTGAAAAAGTTCCGATATACAATAGGATAAAAAATTTAAGGTTTCACTAATTTCTCTCACAGTGCAATAAATGTGGAAAGAAAATAAAAGGAGTGCAATATCACGATGCTTTGTTGTCATTGCAGATATGTTCGTTAATATGCTCCACCTCCTCTTAGAAGTATAGAATTGTGACATATTCCAGTTGGTGAGGTGTCATCTGATGTGCTGTTTTTAAAGTCACATGGACCTTGCCCATGGTACTGTTTAGTGCTAGCTACATAATGTGTAACATGCACAGGGTCACTTTCTCCAATGAAAAATTTACATTTCATAATGGGACAACTTCAGTGTCTCTGAATGAAGGTTGTCATCCAGTAAACATGCTGAAGCGAAGAGACGGACTGGCATGGTCGATGAAGGTTGTCATCAAGTTAAAATACTGAAGCGAAGAGACGGACTGGCAAGATCGATGTAGGTTGCAAAGGGTGGGGGGATATTTCTGAGACTTATTGTGATGATGAATAAAGGCTAGCATAGGGTCACGATGCTAAGGCAAAGAGACGGACTGATACTGTCGTAGAGATTTAATGCTGAAGCAAAGCGATTTTCATGTGCTGTGAATGAAGACTGTCATGGTGTTATATTGCTGAAGCAAAAAAAAGGACTGATGGTGAATAAAAACTACAATGTTAACTAATCAGATGGATAGACATTATGAATGAAGACTGCTTACAGAAAGAGATGGACAGGGGTAATAAATAAACTCTGTCACGGGAATATAGTTATAGAGACATACACGGACTGGAATTGATAATGAAAGTTGTCACAGGATGAAAGTAATGAAGCAAGGTCATGGACTAATGTAGCAAATGAAGTTTGTCGCCAGGTTATTATACAGAGGTAAGGATTTAGACTATGAAGGGTAATGAGAGGATGGCTTTCTCTTGGTCAAAATGTTGAAGTATCGTTCACACTAACACGCTGACGTAAAGAGCTCGGGCTCATAATCTTTGCCGAGAATGCCTCTAACACTTATATGGTAATAAGAGTTCAGGCCCATGACTCTTGCTGAGAATGCCAATAACACTTACACAGTATTATGTAAAAAGTTCATGCCCGTAGCTCTTGCTGAGAATGCCACTAACACTTACACGGTGATATGTAAATAGTTCAGGTCCATATCTCTTGTTGAGAATGGCACTAACACTTACACGGTAATATGTAAAGAATTCAGGCCAATAGTTCTTGCTCAGAACAAAGCTACATTGATTACACTTTATTGATGGCTATGTTTGTCGGACGTGAAACAGAAGTGTCATACAAAAAAAATAGACCAGCTTCGTGCCGCAGAGAATAAAATGACCTAAACGTCTAGCTCTTTTAACACTTCTGAAAGATATTTTTAAATTGTTTTGTTGTTGTTTAGTTGACGTGGATTGCTTGGCTTGATTTGTGTCGTTGTTCGTTTTGTTTTATATTGTTTTGGGGAGGGGGAAGGGGATTAAATAGTGCATACTTATTTTAAACTTTCTACTCTCATTGTTTTTGTTTCAAAGTTTTAAACATAAAACATTTGCAACGGAATCTATTCTATGACGAGCTTGTAAAACATATTATTTTGGCTCATTCATGTTTTTCCTACTCATAACGATTTATTTTCAGGAAAGGAGAGGTGTGGCGAATAATGTGTTCCCTCACTCTACGTCTCTTCGAAGTACAATTAAAGTGCTAAATTATTTAATCACTTAATGCTTTATGCAAAACTTTGATTTGTTGTAGGAACGAATATTAGCATCAACTTATAAGGAAATTAACATTAAAACTATATGTAACATCGAGTACAACAAAAATATTCATACGTAGATACAGACATACTGTTACAAAAAAGGGGTATTTGCTTTGACCGAGCAACGTCAAACTCTTGCGCGATTCCGCTAGAAGTTATAGGTATCCCCTAATCCAAAGACTTCTGTACAACTTCTGTTGTAAATTGAAAAAGCCCAATGTGTCCATTCTGTAAATAATTTTGCTCATATCAAACAAAACCACAGATCTCACACCTTTCCAATTGTCTATCAACGCACATCTGTATGGTTTCTCTTCATCAACTTTTCCTACTATCAGCAGTTCACGCCGTGAAACGATGCAACTATCCACAACTATCCACTACGCCACCTTAGGCTAGTCAATTCATGGTTTCAAGCCAAATTTCGCCTATAAAATTGCATCACATTTACCACTATGGCGACATAAACGGTATCTACCGAGTCCCTTCTTGTTTATTCCATTGTGCAATTTTCCAGTCTCCAACCATAAATACTGCACCTGCAGTCACACAACCAATGTACACCACTCGATTTTAAAAGGGGCTATAGAACGACAGGGACACTCATGAGGCTTTGACCTGAATTCACCAAAAGCAAACCATGGCATCATGAAAACTCACTAACACTTCCCTCCGTGACGTTTGCTCCTAGTTATGGGCTAATTATTTCTAGCTAAGAAATATTTCCACTGGACCGAGTTCCAATAATCAAACAAGTAATCAAAAAATCTAAGAATTCCTTAAAATTGGTGCTATAACCAAATGAGTATACTCCAAGTTTATTACAATACATACATACATACATACATACATGCATGCATGCATGCATGCATACACACACACATACATACAGACATACATGCATACATACATACATATATACATACATACATACATACATACATACATACATACATACAGGCATACATACATACACACATACATTCATACATACATAGAGAAGGAAGGTATTTATCGTAGTTTTGTTTAGGTTACACGCAGAACATAACATATAAATATAACAACAATCACTTGTATTCTTTTTTAAGAATAATGGGTGTCGTGCAATTGGCCTAAGTCTCAAATTTATTTTGTGCAAATTCTTCAGGAGCCGGGTGACTCAGTGGTTAACTTGTCATACTTGCTGCCGAAAGTGTATGGGTGGGTATGCTCCTTTCGGATATTCCTGGGTCAGTTGCTGTCGTGTGTCCATAGGAATGGTAATTTACTCTAATTTACTAGGCACTAAATAACGTATTTGTTTTAGGCAGCCGTAAAACACTAAACCAAAACGATGATTATATATTCCAGTATATATTTAGACAACCTCACCTTTCAGCAAAGTTTCACCTCACAAATACGTCCGACTCTGTACTTTCTTCATCCACTTCACATTCACATAGATGGATCAAACGTCAGGAGAGAAAAGTGAATGAAGCTTCTGACATTAGGTCACGTCTTCATCTTTTGAGCTCGGATGTTGAGACTGGTGCAATCTTCATTGTACATAAAGAGCATTCTAGTCTAATAAGCGATCAAGTTCGACCTCTTAAAATAGCTTAGTGAAGGTTCCAACGGTATAAAATCGACAATGAGTAGATGGAATGAAGAACTGTACACTTTTATTTCAAGTGAATGACGAGAAGTATTTACAGATGAGCCAAGACGCACACTGATCAATTAGTGAGTGTCCGGATAACAGAGATTACTTCTAGAAACCAGAGTCCCTCTATGTCTCAGTCGCTATGTCTCTCTCTAAAATGTACAATACTTAGAGCTTTATTTTTATAAACAGTAAAGAACAACGGGAACCTTTTCAGATGAGCTTTGTATGAAAATGTTGTATAATTAAACTTTGCTCTGCAGTTTGGACATCCATGTACTAACGAATATATAAAATGTCTAAAGGGCCAATGACAGCAGTATTAGCGCGTTCATACAAGCCATTGAAATCATAGAAGTGACTGAGTTCTGATATTCAAGTTTGAGGATTAATTTACTTATGGTGGGTAAAGGGAAACAGTTATAAAAATGTGAATATCAAGTTACGACAAGCTAGTGTAAGTACAACAAAACCAAAACAGAAGTGAATACGAAGTGGAGAGATTTAATGTTTTATTTTTAATTGTGTTTAATGCTGCAGTGAATTTCATACGCGTACCGATCTGAAAAGAGCAAGTATTGAGCAGAGAAAATGAATTAAGAGATAGACCTTTTAAAAAGGGAGAGAGGGGGATTGGATCTTGAAATTAAAACCTACCTCGAATTAGCTATGAAAACATAGTCTGATTTTTAGATAAAACGGACACAATTAAATACATAATGAATAATATAGCCATAATCGTTAGAGGAAAATGAGATTTTGTGGTAAAAGATGAGAGGTATGATAGTTGAAAATAAAATCGAACCACCATTAACGTTTAGTAACACCAAACAGACTGAATTAAATCACACGATCAATTTAAAAATATGAGGTCCACGTTTATCTGAATTTTATCAGTTATTCCTTTTGTTGTATGAGGCTGTCCTTTCCTACAATACCCAGTATTTCGTAAATATTATCTCTTTTCGTATGAGACCGACCTTCGATAGAGTACTCTATATTTCATAATTATTTTCATGCGGATGGCCTTTCATACAGTACTCTATAGCTTAGAATTGTTCCTTTGTATCGTTTTAGGCTGACCTTTCATAGTGCTCTGCATTTATAATTATTTTAATTTGTTGTTTCATGCAATAACTTAAATGCCAATCTAATATCTTAAAATTTCTGAATAGAAAATGGTTGTTAAACAGTCTCTGTCATTCTTTCTTAATCGTCAAACAATATGTCTTACCTTGCAGGCCTTGCTCAGTTTTCAAGAGAGTTGTCAGCAGAGATTGAGAACAAGGTAAGTAAGAAAGAAAGGTTTCTATATTAAGCAGAATATTGTTCTTTTATATGGACGAACATCAACAATTTATCAAATATTAATTAACAGAAAACTAAGTCTTGGCTGCGAAGAAAGCATAAGAAATTGATTTAACGTTTAATATTTAATTGTTTTTGAGGCTGTAGTGAATTTCATACGCATGCACGCAGACACACACACACACATACACATACACACACACATACACACAAGGCTGTAGTGCGTTTCAAACGCAAGCATGCAGACACACACACACACACACACACACACCATCATATTACATAATATCTATAGAGTAAGATCCAAGTCAAAGTACATTTAAAGCGTTTTATTCAGCTACTATGTCGTCAGCTTCTAACAATATTTCCTTCAAACAACAGTACCGTAAAAGGCACAGTATACACCCATTCATGTTTAATAATCCTCTTGGTCGCCAGCCGATAACATTATTTCCTTCAAACAAGAGTACCTTCAATCAAAAGTACTGTACAAGGCATATTACACACCTACTCGCCCATGTTAACTATGCTCTTTGTATAACGTGTGCACAGAATATATTTATTTTATATCCTTCAGAGCGACATTGACCTTGCCATTGTAATCACGAAATCGACATGTTTTTCCTGAACTTAAGTACAAGACATCCAAAATGTTTGGGCCAAGATTGTCATGAAAAACTAATGATATGCAATGACAGATATTTTTTCTGTGACCGTAACTTATGAC
Organism: Megalonaias nervosa; assembly: GCA_016617855.1. Lineage (NCBI taxonomy): Eukaryota > Metazoa > Mollusca > Bivalvia > Unionida > Unionidae > Megalonaias > Megalonaias nervosa. The sequence continues at coordinate 7,483 of JAECUM010095181.1, read as the reverse complement.
TTTTTGGTCCTGAAATCAATACCTCAACTGCTAGTTTTACGGAGAGTTCGGTAACTGGTGGTGTTATTATTCAGAATCCGTTTTCTTTCTTTTAGTCACGGTGATCTAGATCTTTGAGATTTTCAGCTTGAGGTCAATAGAAACTCTTCCTTACCCCAAGTGCAAGATATGTACCAATCTTGGCAATTGTATGTTATGGACACTTACTGTTATTATGCAAAACCATGTTGTTAACAAGGGACAGACGGATGTACAACATCATAACATAAGACGATCCTTCAAGTCAAGAATATGAAGAAAAGTGTGGTGTGTACCAAATCGTAATGTCGTGTAGTAGAAATGGGATCATCTGAAAATGTATAATCTAATGTACACAGTTATGTTTAATAAATAGAAGATGTATACGCTTCACTTTCTAAGTTCAGCTATAAAAACAAATTAGGTACAAAATATATGCTGAGAGAGAGATATCTACATCTTTTGAATAGATATAAGGAAATACTTCATACTTGAAGAAGAAACTATGTATTGTCACGAGTGGTGAAGCCACGAATGGCAACAAAAAATGCTTCTACTTTGCAAGTAAAATCTTGCTTTAAAACGTCCATGATCTTTTTGTTATATATTTCTAATGCAAAACAAAACTGGTTTGTTTACATATGTTTCTCCTTTCTATGTCAATCTATACCAGCTGTTTATTTGCATGGACATACTTCTCCTTTCAAATATGATAGTGATATACTGGTTGTATTACTACATCAATAAAACGAAGTCCAGTATAATGCTTCTGCTTGTGGATTTTAATAAATTCATCGTTAATTTCATACCGGACTGAGTAGATATTAAGTTTCGCGGACACATTTTGCGCGGATTTATAGACTGAAACTTGCTGGTGTGCGTTCACTATAGAAGCATGACACGATTGTCCAAAAGATTTGCGAGTATAACATCATTACACACACAACTGAATGACTGTGAGTTGAGTAGCAAGTATTTAGGTTTCAGTTTTTTATTGTCTCTGCATTCAAAAGTGAACATCTGTGGTGGCAAGCTTGCAGCCGATTTCGGTAACAGAGACTCTGCGAACATTTCGATTATTACTTAATTTCCGTTAGCAATCAGCAATAGACAATATGTATAGCATGTAACAAGAACTACTTCGGCGATGTTAAAAGCTCTCCCAGACATTAAACAACAATTGACCGCAAACATTAATTTAGACATTGAGACTTAATAATTTAAAGTAAAAATATATTCAAGCATACCAGAAATTCATTGGAGCGTATAAGGAAATGATCGTTCTACGTGAACGTGTACAATTTGAATTGTTATGTACTTGTCTATTTTGTGCTGAAACACTTGTGCGCTATATATTTTATTGTGATTCTTCACGTTATATTTTAAACACCGATATGCAAATTATAAAAAATGCAATTTATGGTACTTGTCTGTGTCGTGCTGCAACACTGGGGCAATATGTATTTTACTGTAATTGGCTATGATGTGGAAAATTCGTGTTACTGTGATCTGTACAGTATGAATTTTACTTCACCTGTCCATGTAGTACTGAAGAATCTAGAAACACTCATCTTTATCATATCTCTTTTAGCGGACTTGTTCATGTTGTGCTGAAAAGATCGTTTCACAGGAATCTGTAAGATGTATATTTTACTTTCCTGTCCATGATGTGTTGACAAGATCGTTATACAAGGATACGTATAAGTATTTTTTCTGTACTTGTTCATTTTGTTTTGAAAAACCGGCATTTAAGTTGATTCTTATGTGACGTGTCCATTACATATCAATATGATATATTTTCCCTCTCCGTAGTTACAAAATAAAAAAAAACCCAGCCCTGGGGACAGATACAAAACAAAAAGATTAGCATTTATTTGTGTTCATATATCATTTGATAGATGGGAAAATACAAAATATCTGCAATGAAAATCTAATTATGTCAGCATAATATTAGTTTCATAAAATGTAAAAACATATTAGGAAACGTTGTATGGATCTTTTAGAGTCTAGGTTACTTTAGAGAGCTGGCAATTTGCAGTGAACATATCGAAAGCCAAATTATATTTGTATTTACAGAGAAAAATGTTGCATCTTGCCACTATTGTACATTTTCCTAATTACTGCACTGATATTATGCTTCAAGGAAACCATAGGATACTCCCTTTTATTCAGTGCATATTAGATTAAGTTTAGGATAGTTGCTTATTTGATTTGTACGAGAAGACCGATATCAGCACCAAGTCTGACATGACAAAATCAATATATAAATAAATGAATTGTCATCATCGTTCAACAGGAACTATTGTAATTTATACAACTCATTTGTCAATCTAATTAAATTTTGTAAGTTTTGAACCATCTCAAAATTTAGAATTTTTCTCTTATAATGTTCACCCTGTAGTAAAAACTGTTATATCTATGCAACTTGTTATATTTACTCTTGATGGAGTAAACAGATGTTATACGAAAGTATCAAATAAACTTCTGGCACAGAAAGTGCGAAGCTGACGCACTAAATGGTTTGTTTAAATATGTTCCATTATACAGGTGCACACCGCTGTCATATCCGAGCACTGGATATCCAGGAGCCCACTTTATGTTTGAGGCCACTTGTCCGTTCCACCACTTAAACACTCTGGGTGTTTCCCTCGTGCCTTGAAGTCCAATCCAAATCCAATTATATGCTATAAATAAATAAATAAATAAATAAATAAATATATATATATATATATATATATATATATATATATATATATATATATATATATATATATATATATATATATATAAGTTTCTTATAACCAGTATCTACTTTGATAACCCTTGAAACCCCAATGCCGTAGTTACTTTCAAAAAAACCTATATACCAAATCAACTGAATAATATTAAATCTTAAAAGATAAAGGTCCTAAACATCCTTGGCTTCCATTAAAACCAGAAAATATCCATGCTTCATCATATTATGAGCCATGCAATATCTCATCTCGAGGAGAGGAACCCGTGTTCGAATCACTCCCATGTTGATCAGCCACATCTGTGGGTGAACAGATGTCAGTCGAAAGCAGCGACACAAGATTTGATACCGTAACTGTTGCACACATAATAATCTAACACTACTTCAAACGAGATTGTCTTCATCACAAGCTCGTCAGTCATGGTATATTCAAGGGATCGAATTTATTACCAGGGCCTTGCATTTAAATAATGCAGGTTTATCTTGTCAGATCCGTTTAAAAGGCGGGGAAGCTTCCCTTTCTCAGCTGTTGATTCAAAGTGTGCCGCCACTAGCGAATTTTGTTGTTATTAGATTAGTCACTAACGGAATGTGTCGACTGAATGACATCAATACTTTTGGAGAACCTCTTAATTGAACAATGAATAATTGAACGTCTTTCAAACCTATGATCTTGACTATTTTAATGAGGGAGTTACGTAAAATACCTTTAAGTAAATACTTTCCTTCCTTCCAAATTTTAGTTAGATTGGATGAATGGTGAAATGCATTAATAACGGCGACATTGTTGCTTTAACTCGTCATCTAATTAAATATTAAATCTTAATTAAATGAAGTCTATGAAAATAAGTATGAATTCTGGGAAATTTAGACCTAAATTTAATAATTTCCTTAGTGAATTAAGACTATATTTTAAAAGGTCGGAAGAAATTCAATACGAATAAATGTATCAGACTTACTTTAGAATATCAATTTATAATAGTTATACTGACTCTTGAAGATTTCATAATAGTAAGATTGAATATGTATGAGCTCATAATTGTGATGTTGAATGTTTATGAGTTCATAATTGTAATATAGAATGTTGGTGTGTTCGTAACAGCAATAATGAATGTTCATGAATTCATAAATACAGACTACACAGTTATCTTTGAGATAAAAATAATATGTTAAATTTTCTCCACCCATTGCTAAGTCACTTTTGCATGACGTTTAGATTCGTTCGGATCGACTATGTAGTTCGAAGAGGATTGATGTTATATCTGGGACTAATAACGTATTATATTCTGAAACTTATTCCCTTGTTCATCTCGCTGCAGCATGGTCTGTAAGAACTGGAAGAATAATACAAAACATTATTCTGAAAATCATAACATATCTTCACACTGAAGTATTCTCTCTAGTACGAAGACGAAAATATCATATACTAATTTTTATATCATGCCATTTGTCTTCATCTGCAGCATGGTCTGTTATGTTCTGGCACGATAATATCGTAAATTATTCTGAAAATTATTCCATTTATTATCAACCTGTGGTATGGTCAGTACAGTAATGCCATTATAATATTCACTGCTTGTTACCAGTCTTTTCTAGGAAAACAATCCAGCTACATCGTTTCTATCTGTGTGTAATGTTTCATTTGTTTCTCAGAGGAACAATGTTAACTTAAAAATTTATCAACAATTTTTAACAAACGTTGAATAACATTGTCACTTCAGCAATGGCACAATATTTATTATCTTGCATTTGAGTCTTTAGTTTGCTAAAGAATTACGGCGTTTCTGACGCAACACCTATTAACACTTGGACGCAATTGCTGTCCTTAATTTTGAATATATTGTTATAATCTACTATGATTGTAAAGTACACTTACTTAGATTACTGGGAACAATCATAGGAATGGTTTATTACTTGCTTATTCCAAGACATTACCCGTGTTTGTTTCCAGTAAGTATTTTAACTTAGTGTCTAATTAATTATGGAAACAATTAATGAAAACGTACAGCCCATATAATCAGTTGTCAAATTAAGTCGAGAACAAAATGAAAGTATCAGGTGAAGTTTAAGCTTGCATCTTAAGATACTGACTACAGACATGATTATAATTTAGAATATGCATCAATGATACAAAATAATGCAAGGAAACATAATGTATGTTCTAAAATGTATGTAAAATGTTATTAACATATTGTCAACTGTTTATCAATCTGACACGAATTGCCTATCATTTTTGACGGACAAATCACTTCACAAAAAAGCCAAAGTATTTTGATACCTTCTGTCATATTACTGAAGTACTGGAGTTCAGACTTATTGTTGATGATGATCAACTTAGCTCCATCTTTTTCACATAATTCCATCTCATTCATATAGGTCGTTCCGATGCCATCAAGCTTATAGCATATTCCCAAAATCTTGTTGTATACATAGTTTCCATCACAATGCTGTCGCTCTGCAAGGCAGGAAATAGTCAACGTAAGCAAATATCACATTTTCTATAAGCGCTTAATACACTTAATTTACATTAAGTGAATTTCAAAGTTAATCTTTCCTGTGAATTGAAGAAGTCTAGTTGGAAGGTAGGTGCTTTGCAACACTCACCCTTTTTCGTCACACATGAAAAGCCACGGCCTATATCCACCGGGACATGGGAAACAGACTTATATTATGTGCGTCAAAACCCATGAGGCTACATACGGTACTGACTGACACTGTCCACGCAACTCGTAATGAAATATGAAACAGCTGTTACTGTTTCGGTCCATAATCAGTATTTGGAATAGCTGAGTGAAGTTTTCATTCATGCTTGTATAACTGATTATAAGTATACCAACAATATGGATTGATCTTCTCTGCATAGTCTATAGTGCACAATCTATAACATCGGTGATTATTTACTCATGCAACAGAGGATATATAGACGAAATGCTATATACAATAGTAATATTATTTTGAGGGACTACATAGCGGTCTCCAGCAATGGTATTAATCTACCAGAGGAATGGGATTTCTAAAGTGTAACAGAGAAACTGAGACCGCCCATTCGATTGAATGCATGATAATGATTTATAAAAGTCTCAAAAATGTTATATGCGTTTTCAGAGATATCTTTGACAGAGTCATACATTAATTAACTTGGGACTGACGTTAAAAATGCAACATAATGCACTTGGACAGATTTATGAGCGGACAAAGAGAAAGAGTTTACGTAAGATAGTGCCGGGAAAAGTTGGGTCTCCGGCTAAATCGCCCAATGTGTTTGAAGCATCTAAAACGTTTAATGGCTTTAGTGAATGTTCTATGTATACTGATGACGATATCGAGGAACAAATCAATTAAACAAATGTTGCTGGGTATTAATATATGAATGTAACCCCAACTCACCAGTCTTCAGTTTATTTCTGAAAAGTTCCATAGAGTCTTAGTATAGGAACGACTCAAGTACCGAACATTATCTTCATATGCTATAACCAAAAGAAACAGGAGCCACCCCTTTAAGGAAATTTACCAGGACTCTCAGATATTTGATGATATTGCATACAAATGTACAATGTCTTGTCGAACACAAGTCAGAGATTGGTCATTTTATTTATTTTAGGGATATAGTAGCTTGGTGTTTAACTTATCCATGTGTATAGTATAGCTTACCAAAAAGGACAGGCTGATATCTTCTATCCAAGCTTAACTAGTCGGAGAAATATTGAACCAAAATCATTTAAACTTGCACACGCGCACACACACGGACAATTATCGTTAAATTTCAATGGCACTTGGATGCAACAAATTCAGAGGCGTATCGCTTGGAAAATGCGAACTCTGGCACAACATAGTACTATGAATACTGTCAAACACATGTGCTGGTGTCACGTGATGACCTAGGGGCACGACAGTGATTTCATTTTGGCATCGGAATGAAATTAAGTCATCAATCTTGGCGAAAATGTGGATCTGGTCATAAAATCAAACACCTGTGGTGGTGCCAATACCTGTTTTTGCACTGACAGATTGAGAAATTAAGGAAAATATAAGTAGGGTTGAAGTGATTGCAGTGTTTGATCTTGGCAAAATACAAAACTTTTAAACAAGTCACTGATGAACGTCTTAACTAGAGACGGTTTCCCGTTACATAAGATGACTAATATGATTCAATTAAATAAAATGGAACAACATAATGGAACAGAATGCCTCGTCGTATGGACGGATTTAAAACTACCACCTCGATGATTCAGAGTGGTGCCAGCACAATCCTGAACCATAAATACACCAGTGCCATCAATAATGAAATGGAGAAAGGTATTGAAAAGAATCTCGAAGCGTTGGAGAAATACGCCAATTCAGGATCAAGGGTGGACTCTCGAAAGATGTGCCCAGGTCGAGGTAAATATATCTCCATGCAAATCGTTTAGTGGATCCAGTGTCATAGTAACATCAGACTGCATTACGTCAGGGTCAGTGAGAAAGTTACAAAATACGTGGAATCAATGCTTTGAATGGACGATGTTGTCTGCGTTATATCCGGCTAGTGGTCACCAATACCTGCCTTTGAACTATCAGCAGCACGTGGTAAACTCAACCTTGGCAACATAGAATTTACGTTAGAGATTACTAAGACTCCACTGAACAAATTTGAAACACTTTACTCTGGAATCGCTGGTATTGAGTTCACTCGTGACAAAGGCTTTTATCCGCTGGCATTGCAACACATATAAAGAACAAACAAAAAAAAAA
>JAECUM010095170.1:0-10333 GCA_016617855.1 Megalonaias nervosa | reverse complement strand
TTTGCCTTGCGTCAAAGCGGCATCTTTCAAGGCGTCCAATCTTCGTGTCACCAGCGGTTTCAAAACAGGCGTCACAGAACAAAACGCCGATTTCAGCATATCTCCTAAATTATATCCTCGCTCTCGAGCAACTCCTCGGTAAACAGGATACATGACTTACAAGTCGTTAGAGAATCGTTTTCGAAAATGGAGTTTCACCGTAACTTTCCCTTTAGAGAATGGAATATTTTGTCCCAGATCTCCTTTTATAGCAATGTTGACACTGTCGAAATACGACTTACTGACGGGAAAATAGTGAGATTGTACAAATTCACGGTGAACGTGATAAGTATTTCCACCTTCCTGGTCATTGGTCGTGGCAGAATCCACTTTGAAAGAAATGACTCGCAGTAACGGTACGGAGGTGTGTCCCATCACGTTGTACTCCACCGCATCAGACTACACAAAGAGCAAATTTAATCCCTGGTTCATTTCTACTGGGGAAAGAAATACTGCGCAAATCAAGTTGTTGGTAATGGGTGGTATTTTGCTACCCTTGATTATCTTGAGGTCCCCACCTAAAATGTCAAACAATACAGGACAAGATGTCATGACCAACGTTTTGTCATCCGAAAATTTCATTAGTTGGTGACGAGCTACTTGATGGTACTCGAGGGTAACACTTCCTTTGGTTTTATCCAAGGCTTTGTCAAACAGCCCATTGAACCTGTCAGCAATCGTGTCCACCAGATGTTGACCATTAAAATAATAGCCTGCAGGAATTTTAGTAGCATCGATGTACCGTAGAGTATTGGGGGACACTTGTCGTTTCTTAGAGGAATCTACAGTTTCGTTTTTATCCAAGTATTGTTGCACTTGGTCGTCCAGAACCTCGACCTCGAAAGTGTTTTGATTTTCAGTGATATTTTTGATGTGTGTAGGGTGAATCATTTCCACCAAAGTCACTTCCCAACGTACTTCGTGATCCAATTGGATGGCCCGAGGTAATCTGGCCGTGAAACAGCATAATGTGTTTTTGGGAGACACATCCATGGAACTGTCACTGGGTAACGTTAAGTAGAATTAGTTCTTCATAATTCCAGAGTTCTACTATCCGAGGGATCGCTGGAGGTCAGAGGAGTCTCCAAAAAGAGGATTGCTGTTTGGGTGGTGATTGTTGGGAGGGTGACTGACGATAGACGCAATACTCTTGTTGTTACCTTTAGACGAATATTTCAGGGACGGATTGTGAAGAAGGTAACCGATGCAACTGCTCAGTAAAATGGTACACAATCGTTTGTCTCCTTGTTGTAAACTCAAATTGGCAATGGCAGCACCGATGACACAATATACCACAAAGATTTGGCAGAAAAAGACGACTTGCGTTTTAGGCACACGTTCTCCACACCATACCCACAAGGGATGCTTTTGTAAATCTTGCAGAGAAGAACTGGCTGAAGGAGTGGTCACGGCAGTAATGGTTGAGACTGTCTTGAAGGACATGATGGTCACTTCTTTTCATCGTCGATGACTTGCTAAGTGTCGATCCAAGAATCAAATCTGGGAGGATATCCTTTACAACGTACTTTGACTTCTTTGACACGTCGTTTTCCCACTTTACGGGTTCTTCGATCGAGAATGCTTTCGATCTCGTACATTTTGTCTTTTTTTTGGTCACTCGTTGTAACTCGGGCAAGTTAAAAGTTCCTTTTAATTCTTCTCCGTTCATGACTTCCAATTTATAGATGGCAGGATAACGGCCACGTACTCGTCCATTGACACGAAACAATTCGGTGGTCCAGTTGGGTAAGTAACCTTTTTCGAAAGTGCGTTTGGTTTTGCCAATGCGCACCCAATCTCCTGTCCTCAACATTCCACCTTTCTTGGAGGACAGTCACAGTCGGGGAAGTACCAAACAGGCGCACAACATCTTTTTCTTTTGATGGATGGGTATTTTCTTTCGGACCATTTGGCGAAGAGCGTATCGATGTTTGGCTAAGCATTTTTCAAGTGTGGAGACAAAGGTATCGTGTCTTTCAAGACATTCAGACAACATTCGCACACCGTATCGAGGATGTCTTTGGAGGCGGTTTGAATCATTTGTTTTCGCATGGGTAGAGGAACTTTGGACAGGAGGGGCAACACGTCCCAGTGTTTGGCTAAACGAGAAGGCAGTCCTTTCCTTTTCTTTCCTTTGGGGGTAGAAGAGGAATGACTTCTGGGGGGTGACATCTTTGTTTGTTTGTTCCGAGGCACACACAAAAAATACACTGACGTCGATGACTTGGCACACGTCCTTTGATCTTATTTTTTGGGATGTATTTTTTGAGCAGGTCAATGGCGTGTAGTCAATCTTTTTCACGAACTTCTTTGACTATCGCTTCCTCAAAAAAGAGACGACATTTTTTCCTATATCGCCAAACAATCCACCTTGTGGTTCCTCTTTTATTTCTTTAGACGAGTGTGTCTTTTCTAGGGTAGACGTCGATGCTTGGCTAAGCGTTTTCTCGGATGACGAGACTGTCCTTTACTTTTTCCTTTTCATTTTTGGACAGAAGAACGACGATGGTGGTGTTCTGCACATCTTTTCGGGGACATCTTTTTGTGTTCAGGAACACAAAAACACTGATACCTATTGTTTGGCAAGAGTCTTTTTATAGTGGTATACGTCGCCACTGATTGTCTTTAAGTCGTATCAACTTGATGACAGGCATCACGCGTCGTGGAGCGGTTCTCAACAGACTAAATCGAGACAGTTCTTGCTTAGATAAATCCAGCAAACTCTGTAACATGACCGATCTCTCTTGGACTTTGATTTTCGGGGCAGGTACTTTGTGAGCAGCTGCCGCTGCGGCTAAAGAGGTGGAGGAGGAGGGTGTCACTGGAGAAGTTGTTGGAGACACGGGTTTACATTGATTCATCAAATTAGGAAGAACGGGTGTCAAATTGGACTTGGCTGTTATCACCAACAACGGAGAAGTAAACGAACCTGAGGATACTGGAAACGCGGTCACCGTCGCTGCAGGTCATGGTTTGGGAATGTAAGGTTTAACCCTGGCCAAAGTGCCTCTCTTGCGGGTAGAAGCAGTTTTCTGGGGTCTTTTCTGGGGGGCCTTTCTTTTTCTTTTTCTGGGGACTTTTCTTTTTCTGAGGCTGTGACATTGTCTTGACACCGCTGCTCTTTTTCTTCTGGGTACCTTTGGGTCGGTGAGTGGCTTCTTCTTGGGGAGGATTTTTGGGGTATTGGGATCCCATTTTAAGAGGGAGCGAATGATGACACCTCCTAGAGAACAGCTACCTCCAGGTTTCAAAACGATTTGCTTTTTGGTTTGAGTGTTGATGCGAAGATCTCCAGTTGCGTCAAGGCTACTTTGTTTCTGTCAAAAAAGCGTTTGGTTTAATGTGGAAGGTGAGTGATGCCTTGCAGTAATTGACGTGCTGTCAGCGTAAACCATCGTATAACTTCTCTGAGACTGGCTTCTAAGACACGAGCACGTATTTGTGGATTTTTTCGCGACTGATACCTTACAAGGCACGAATCAATTTGATGGGAAGATGAGACTGAAGGGACGTCATGTTGACGATGTGTGAGACAGACCAAATGTGTCCGAAGTTTTTATAGATTTTTTGTTCTTGTTAAGTCGACTGGGACGTGTATACGACAGACCCTCCGTCTTGGCACCAGTAGTGAAAGAGATATGTATGAATTCGCAAATAATCGGGGGTCGTGGGTTTTAAATCGACGAGTAAATAGATGTGAGGGGTTTGAGTGGCATCGTCGTACGCATGTCTCAGCCAAGGTGTTCCTAGCTGTTTGGCTAACACTTGCACTTGCGATTTATCTCCAGGGCTTTTAAACAACACCACGTAATGAGCATTGAGACTGTTGGTGCGATGGGCTGTACTTTGTGGACACAAATTTTGGGTGATGTAAATGACACTGACATTAAGATGAAACCCTTTGCGCGTAAACCACAGTTTAATTTCTTGTCGTCTTCTCCTAACATGTCGTCGAAGATGACCAGATGTGTTTGACTAGGGTCAGACACGATCCCGTCGTCTTCGCCAGGAATGCCTTCCACAAACACGATGGAATTGCCTTGACTTTCTCGCAGGAGGCTGAACCCCGATAGCCACTCCTTGTAACAAAACACGATATGCTGAGTTGGACGATCGATCAAATGATGTTTATGTTCCACCAAACATTTGACAAATTCGGTTTTTGCTGAACCGCTCGGTCCAGCAATTAACTTGTTAAATGGATCCCGAAGATAACAAGGCCTCCGAACTATCACGATCAAAGTGTTCGTCGATGACTTTGAAAGTGGAGGAAGAAGGAACAGAGACAGCAGACGTAGCCATGGTGCAGGGAATGTCACTTTTGAAACGAAGACAGACAAGACAAGAGTTTTTATACATTCTTCAGGACACGCTTGTTTCAAAAAATATTTTTAAAATGCAACACGAAAGACCAAAAATACATAAAATCCATATGATTAAGTACATCAATAAAATACACATCAAAATGATCAAAGTGGAATATAAACAAGTCACTGTACAACAATTTTGGTGACGAAGGTGTGGTGTCGAAGGGACAGTTTGTAATGTTCTTAGAGTCTCTACACTTGGCACAGTCACACAGGGGTCCTCTCGGAATGGTCGTTCGGGAATGTTCATGTCAATGACGGTCCTGTCCTGAATGGAGTAGTTTTCCTCGGTGTCGGCTTCTTCTTCTTCTGACACAGTGGCTAACACAGGTTTAAAAGTTACTTTTTTCACTGGACACTTTAAGTTCACTTTTTCCTTTGAATTCATATCACAAATCTTGGGCAATGTAAGCCACTTATTTTGTTCAAGCCTCGAAACCCAGATTTTTCAAGTCACGTACCTCTTTTCAGTGAGAGTGTAAGTCACAAAGTATACACAAAATTTAAAATTTCACAAAGAACATTTCTTCAAACAGAGGCCGAAAGGTTTGCAGATGAGAGAGCAACGCTTTTAACAGAACGAGTTTCTCGTGCTCATTTAAAGGAAACACCATCTTGGTTTTGGTGGTACCTCACAGTACAAATCGTAAAGAGCCCACAAGGAATCGGCTGGTAAAAGAAATCCCAGAAAGCAAGTCACTAAGACACACACCACACGACGACTCAAATTCATTGGATACAGTTCTCATAAAAAGAGTTGGTAATCCTCCACAGTCTGAATACTGTCATTGATTTTCTTCCACGGCAATCGTTGTATCACTAATGATAAAGGTCGTAACATGGTAGCCAGTCTCTTTTTGTCGGAGGTAAGAAACGTACTTTTTGAACAGAAGCGGGTTTATTTCAGTACCGTACCAAAAGTGTTTAGTCACTAACTCACACACCCCACGTCGCACAGAAGGTTCCGCTTGAACAAAGATTTCCTCGTGTAAACGATTTTGGTAATAGTTTAACCTTTCGTTGGAATTCAGTGTACTATGGTCACCTTGTAAGTAGAATGAGTGGCATTCAAAACTTTATGAATCTCACGTGATTCATCAATGTCTGGCCAATGGAACACTTTGAAATGAATCAGTCCTATTATACCATTCAGGTACCAATGGTACCAACATCGGTGACGTAACGGATGCAATTGTTCTTTGCGTTGGACTTGTATTTTGACAAACTCTCGGTCTATGCGTTCTCTCAACTCCACAGGCAAACCACCAATGTTCTCGTGTAAGGTATCCATCAAGAAATTACTAGGGTCCCACTTAAGGTAGGAAGTAACAGTGCGGAGACCATCGAGCATGTTCCAGGTAAGCGGAATCTTTCTGCTCCCACTCGTGAAGTGACACACCGCAACTGAAGCACTTCACTTTATCCCCTTCGCCCAAGTAGATAAATCCGACTCTGGCTAATTCTTCAGGGGTAGGTCCTCCCAGATGTTTAGGCCATCTTCTTTGGAAGGTTTGGAATCGACTTTCAAAGTCTCAGTATTCAGGCAAATGCACAGGAAACGAATATTCTTCTTTCACGGGTTCATTTCGATGAGGGTACGGTGAAATCAGCATTAGTTTGCTTAGGTATGGATGATATCCTTAGGGTGGTAGCCTCATGATTTCACGTAGAGGATGACATCGACAATGAAAACCAGTAAATAAAAAGATGTACGATAACGAGTGGAATCGCTTTCTCATCCGTCAGGTTTGACACGCACAACATCACTTTCCATGGTAGGTATTGCAGTATTGGTAGTAGTAGTCATAGCCAAATTCCCATGATGTGATACTGAATCACTGAGGTCATAGCGAACGGCATCCCTACCATCGCAAGGCACAGCATAGCACTCCACTTGAGAATCAATGAAATTGGATGCTGTCTGTTTAAAAGTATCCATTTTTCTCGCTTGATGTTTGTAGTTACAATGAACTATTGGTCTTAGACGATGTCCCGTTCTATAAGGCGCGTTCTTCCTGGCTATGCTGACAAGGTTGGTCTTGGTTGCACGTTTCGGCACAAGTATGACACAAGGGAAACATCAGTTTTCCTTGGCAATGATGAGTTAAAACGGGATGGTACAAGTTCGTGGGAGGCAAGACTTTGTACTTGATCAATCCTTCATATTGTCAAATGTTGTTCAGGTCAAAGTGTTCCGTCAGCAATTGCGGGTGCTCTGCGGGAAAGTGACAATGTTTGCACACGTATGGATATAGCGAACACATGTCCAAGTATTTGATTTCTTCTCCTTTCTCCTCGTCGACTTGGTACAGCAAACAGGTGGCATTCGTCCGTCCTCCGTATACACTGTCCCGTGGGTTCAGTGGGTCCACCAGGTTGTAACTTTCCACGATGCGCTTAAACTCGGGATCGGTCTTCAAACGGTGATCGTACTCGTGTTCCCACATTTCTACCACTAGGTATCCTTGCTCTTCTAATTTTAGTCGTCGCTGACAAGTGGTCTGGTACAAGTCTTCCATGGTCAGTTGTAGAAACTGATTTGTCGCGTTACGTTCAGGGTAGCAGATGGGACATCCGTGAAATAAGCACCCGTTAAACTCGTACACGATCTTGGGATTTTCTAAGTCCCAACCATCCACCGAATAACTTCCGATGGTTTTCTCGCCTCCTCAGTTGCGAACGTGTTGGATCCATTTGTCTTCCTTGTCGCACAAGTAATGTAGCCAGCGTAGAGCTTTGACCGAGTATTGACGTTTGACAAAATTGGTCGTTTGAGGCCGTATGACAGCCAGGGTCTTCTCGGGCATGAATCGTTGGCGGTACACTAAGGAACATGCTTTGGCAATAGTGCAGGCTTCTTCCAAAGGATAGATCCCTCCGTGTTCCATGAATAATTCTCAAACTTTTCCACAGCAACGCCGTAAAATGTCCACGTCGGATCGACAATACTTTAACATTTCTTCCTGAACGTCGAAGGGGTCCGAGGCGTGAAAGTTGTACCAAGCGTAGAAAGCTTCTCGTTGTTCGGTGCGCATGTTGTCGGGATCATAGTGGTCACCATCAGGCAAATGGGGTAGAACGGCGTGTTCAATGGCTTCGGTATTAAAAACGTCATTCCAAACCTTTGAGGCATTCGGCTCAAAGGCATGGCCAAGTAACTCATCGAATCTTTAAACTGCACTTGTTCCACTTGCATGGAAATGATGGCACGTTTCAAGGTGACTTTTGTACGTTCGGTGCTGTTCAGTATAGTATTTCAGGGGAAATTGTCCACCGTATCCCGAGAAATTGTGAGCCATCACCGTGGCATAGCGATGGAAATCTCCGTAACATTCGATATCCTCTTGGCTCCACGTCTCGTCGATGAGGTCTAAGATCCATTGGGCGAAATCGGTCAGCGAGTTCGGTCCTCGAAAGATTTTTTCACGTCCTCCAGGAATCTTACTGCAGTGATGGCAATGACAATGGATAGGCTTTGGATGCACTTCTCGCACGCTCGGTGAGCCACGCAGAATTAGGAATGTGAATGCCGGTCTCTTGCATGCATTCGAAATTCGAAAAAAAATGATATTCCCTTTCTTGTGATCATCTTCCTCCTCCTGTTGGGGTTGGTATTTTTGCATGTAGCATTCGTGTTATAAGTCAACGATTTGCTGACAAATGTGACATCGTTTCTCTCTTGGACATACGTAAGCCTTGGCACAATTGGTTTTTATCACTTGTCCACAAGTAGGGAACAATCTCAGCCGTTGACAAGCACTTTTCTGCTGTGAACCTTCCGTCTTCAGATGTTGTTGGTAACAGGCAGGGCTGACAAAAGGGCGCTGAAAAGCTGAGCAATGCACTCGTTCTTGTCCTTCGTCAAGACAGGGTTTAGACGCCAAAGTTTCCTCACATTTCGATCCACAATGCTTGTGTTGCTCTCGATTGTTTTAGCCATAGTCACATTTCATTAGGCATTATCAACAAGCCGAGAGGATGACTGTCTACGTCATTAGGTATTATCAACAAACCGCAAGAATAACTATCTAAGTCAACGGCCAGGGCGGAATGGCTCCAAGATGAGCTCAACGACCCTGTGCTCAGTGCCAGGGCGTGCCACATTATATCAGTGGATTTCGGCTGCGGTCATCCAGTCTGGAAAGGGATGGGCTCCGCCAGGCTGTATCTTGCCCTTGACACACCACATGAAGACAACTAACAATACTTCCATACCGGATCGGTCGCAGCCCGGGTCAACAATGACCGCGCCTTTCACTGCACACCAGGACGTAGGTGACAAGTATGCTTCTGGAATATACACTTGTTTGTTTTTAAATCAACAATTACCAGTATGTTTTTTCTCTTTAATTGCATTCATGATCACAACTAGCTTTGAATGCACTCTGATCCTGTCATAATCTCTTGATTCGGACAGTTTCATTCGTATTAAACTCGTTGAATATTGCCATCATGTCTGTTTAAACTGTCGAATTCAATATTGTGTAAGGCTGTGACATTATTTATGACGTGTGAGAAGTGATTTATTTTTATTGTGTGTTCGCCCCGTCGCGTTCACCGTTGCGCTGTTTCGCCCAAGGCAAAACAGCTCGGCTAATCTGACTCGTCCGGTAAATAGACTATGGCAAATACGACTAGGAAATCTGACTGCTCCAGTGATTCTTTAATTTCTTAGATAATATCCTAAAATATAACTACTGCAGTAAATTTCAGAGTACTCCACATTTTGAGCAATTATCTTTGTTAATTTGATCGTTAACTAATTGGTCTTGGACCAATGGTCCTATGATATGATAAAAACGTTTCTTCCTTTTGTTTTCTTCTTCTTTTCTTTATATTCTGTATCGAGAAAAAATGGCGAGGATCAGATGAAACAATTAGTGTTTTAAAAGTGTCGCATTACAGTAAATAATAAAATTTTGAAATTATGAGAGAGAGAGAGAGAGAGAGAGAGAGAGAGAGAGAGAGAGAGAGATTCATTTGAAAGTATGCTGCATAACAGAGTACCACATGAACGCACGATTTGATGGAACTTCCCTATAGGATAAAATGTTGGTACAAGATTGTAGAACAGTTGAAGTTTACTGACCATATAACTCGCGTCCTTCAGCTACCATCAGTTACTGCCCTTGACATAAAACACTTTTCAAAGGAAGGGATGAAACTCTGTTGTGACTCTTTTTCAACAATATTCATTGTGGCGTAACCATCGCCCTTGCAAGAATTGCAAGGGAGACGGATGGGGACATTCAAGAAAGGGGCACAAAATCACATGTTACTAGCGGGGGTGGGTGGGCAACATTTGAAGTTACACCACTGAATACTCAATATTAGTTTTGATGCGTTTGCTATTGTTCAATTTAATTAGTAGCAGAAGCACCCGCAAAATGATTGGAGGTTTGGGGTGGGGGCAAACACGAAATGGTTAGCCACTAAGTATTACTGATATAGGCCAAAACATATTTTGAGGTGAAATCCCCGGGAAGGGGGGGGGGAATGATATTATTATGATGAAACAAAACGTTAGTACATCAAAACGACACGGGCCACCACATGCACATAAACACTCTTAGCGTTAGATTAATTTGGATTTTCACTAAAGTTTATTCAGAACTTTAATTATTAGGACTTGTGTCTGTAATTCTACCATTATTTCTGATTTAATTTACAATACTGAAAGTTCCTGTTTTTACATTTTCACTTTTATTCTAGGGAAATTAATTTGTTGTTGAATTTTACAAAGCTTGTTGCTTCTCGCTCTTTTCTATTACTTATTTTAAAGCTATAGAGTCTTAATGTTATAGTTCGTAATTGTTTGCCCTAATTATTGTACACTTCTAACACGAAGTATGTATTGATTTGCTTTTATATATATATATATATATATATATATATATATATATATATATATATATATATATATTTTT